>RXON01003163.1:0-91492 GCA_009667805.1 Leptobrachium leishanense
TACCTTTTTTTCTTGTGGCCCATAGGAGCAGCTGCATCTCAGCCCTGACTCTCCAGCATGCAAAGTGAGTGAGAGCACGTGGTGGAGTGGGGATGTGACGCTGGTGCAGCCTATCGGAGAGCCCAGGAACTGCAGCGTGCAGTGAATAAATTATCATAATTTAAGCCGGTTGATCCATGTACACAGGGCCGCCATCAGGACATTACGCCCATACAGCGGTAAGGGCCCGGGCTCGCCAGGCCCCTTCTGCTGTGCTGGTGTCGTTGATGGCGGCCACTGCGGCGCTACTCCACGGCTGCACTGAAACTCACACCACTCAGGGGCCGCGGACTGAGCAACGCGTGTGTGCTTCCATATCACACGCTATGGCACCACCCCCAGTCACGTGTGTGACGGTGCACATATGACGCGCGCCGTGTAAAAAGAGCTGTGATGGGCACGGTTTCCAGAAGATGTTGGGAAGAAGAAGAGAGAAGATGTGGAGAAGAAAAGACGAAGTCCAGAAGAAGCCGGAGAAAAAGAAGAGGATGACCAGGACAGAAGACTGTGTAGCGGCTGTTGAGTATGGACAGTACCTGCCGGGCCCAGACCGCAGACCCAGCCACCAGGGTAAAGGCTCAGACAGGGCCCCAGGCCCATACCTCAAGCCCAGCCAGGGCCCCAGACCCAGACGCAGCCAGGGCCCAGACAGACCCCAGGGCTTTCAAAATCCATGGCAATGAAAGTAATAGATTGTTTCACCATTTCTTATTACAGTAGAGCAGCACGAGGAAGCAGAACGCAGAAGTGCGGCATTTCAATCAACCGCGCCATCAGCAGTGTAACATTTTTATTTGCCCAAATATTTGTGCGTGTGCCATATGGGAAGAGGGATCACGGGGCGGGGCCCCATTCTGAGGGTCAGTAAGGGGCCCCAAAATTTCTGATGGCTGGCCTGCATGTACATGCTAATACATTGCATCTATGTGTCTACACCCTAATATATTTTCTCTATATTCTAATGGCAGAGAATCTGGGACAATTTCACCTGAAACAACCTTGGAAAGAAAGTTACACAGTTTGGAGAAGTCGGCGACTACAGTACAAACACCGCTGAAACCTACACTGAGCAGCGTGTAAACTAAAGGCCCGATCATCTGACCTAAGCTAAAACGGGGACGTTACGGGCAGAAATTAGCAGTCGCAAATTTTCCCTTAGCGTCCATGTTTTACAAGCACGTTATGAGGCAGGTGCTGAATCCAGTAGCAGCCGCTACGCTCCAGGATGCTCAGGGCAAGGCTAGGACATCATCGCAACACTGCAACACCACCGCAGGCATCGCAACACTGCAACACCACCGCACGCATCGCAACACTGCAACACCACCGCAAGCATCGCAACACTGCAACACCACCGCAAGCATCGCAACACTGCAACACACCACCGCACGCATCGCAACACTGCAACAACACCACCGCAAGCATCGCAACACTGCAACACCACCGCAAGCATCGCAACACTGCAACACCACCGCAAGCATCGCAACACTGCAACACCACCGCAAGCATCGCAACACTGCAACACCACCGCACGCATCGCAACACTGCAACACCACCGCACGCATCGCAACACTGCAACACCACCGCAGGCATCGCAACACTGCAACACCACCGCACGCATCGCAACACTGCAACACCACCGCAAGCATCGCAACACTGCAACACCACCGCAAGCATCGCAACACTGCAACACCACCGCAAGCATCGCAACACTGCAACACCACCGCAAGCATCGCAACACTGCAACACCACCGCACACATCGCAACACTGCAACACCACCGCACGCATCGCAACACTGCAACACCACCGCAGGCATCGCAACACTGCAACACCACCGCAAGCATCGCAACACTGCAACACCACCGCAAGCATCGCAACACTGCAACACCACCGCAAGCATCGCAACACTGCAACACCACCGCACGCATCGCAACACTGCAACACCACCGCAAGCATCGCAACACTGCAAACCACCGCAAGCATCGCAACACTGCAACACCACCGCAAGCATCGCAACACTGCAACACCACCGCAAGCATCGCAACACTGCAACACCACCGCACACATCGCAACACTGCAACACCACCGCAAGCATCGCAACACTGCAACACCACCGCAAGCATCGCAACACTGCAACACCACCGCAAGCATCGCAACACTGCAACACCACCGCAAGCATCGCAACACTGCAACACCACCGCAAGCATCGCAACACCGCAACACCACCGCACGCATCGCAACACTGCAACACCACCGCACGCATCGCAATCGCAACACTGCAACACCACCGCACGCATCGCAACACTGCAACACCACCGCACGCATCGCAACACTGCAACACCACCGCAAGCATCGCAACACTGCAACACCACCGCAAGCATCGCAACACTGCAACACCACCGCAAGCATCGCAACACTGCAACACCACCGCACACATCGCAACACTGCAACACCACCGCAAGCATCGCAACACTGCAACACCACCGCAAGCATCGCAACACTGCAACACCACCGCAAGCATCGCAACACTGCAACACCACCGCAAGCATCGCAACACTGCAACACCACCGCAAGCATCGCAACACTGCAACACCACCGCACATCGCAACACTGCAACACCACCGCAAGCATCGCAACACTGCAACACCACCGCACGCATCGCAACACTGCAACACCACCGCACGCATCGCAACACTGCAAACCACCCAAGCATCGCAACACCACCGCAAGCATCGCAACACTGCAACACCACCGCACGCATCGCAACACTGCAACACCACCGCACGCATCGCAACACTGCAACACCACCGCAAGCATCGCAACACCGCAACACCACCGCAAGCATCGCAACACTGCAACACCACCGCAAGCATCGCAACACTGCAACACCACTGTAAGCATCGCAACACTGCAACACACCACAAGCATCGCAACACTGCAACACCACCGCACGCATCGCAACACTGCAACACCACCGCAAGCATCGCAACACTGCAACACCACTGTAAGCATCGCAACACTGCAACACCACTGCAAGCATTGCAACACTGCAACACAACCGCACGCATCGCAACACTGCAACACCACCGCAAGCATCGCAACACTGCAACACCACTGTAAGCATCGCAACACTGCAACACCACCGCAAGCATTGCAACACTGCAACACCACCGCACGCATCACAACACTGCAACACCACCGCAAGCATCGCAACACTGCAACACCACCGTAAGCATCGCAACACTGCAACACCACCGCAAGCATCGCAACACTGCAACACCACCGCAAGCATCGCAACACCACCGCAAGCATCGCAACACACCACCACAAGCATCGCACACTGCAACACCACCGCAAGCAACCGCAAGCATCGCAACACCGCAACACCGCAACACCACCACAAACATCGCAACACTGCAACACCACCGCACGCATCGCAACACTGCAACACCACCGCAAGCATTGCAACACTGCAACACCACCGCACGCATCGCAACACTGCAACACCACCGCAAGCATCGCAACACTGCAACACCACCGCAAGCATCGCAACACTGCAACACCACCGCACGCATCGCAACACTGCAACACCACCGCAAGCATTGCAACACTGCAACACCACTGTAAGCATCGCAACACTGCAACACCACCGCAAGCATCGCAACACTGCAACACCACCGCACGCATCGCAACACTGCAACACCACCGCAAGCATCGCAACACTGCAACACCACCGTAAGCATCGCAACACTGCAACACCACCGCAAGCATCGCAACACTGCAACACCACCGCAAGCATCGCAACACCACCGCAAGCATCGCAACACCACCGCAAGCATCGCAACACCGCAACACCGCAACCACCACCGCAAACATCGCAACACTGCAACACCACCGCAAGCATCGCAACACTGCAACACCACCGCAAGCATCGCAACACTGCAACACCACCGCACGCATCGCAACACTGCACCACCGCAAGCATCGCAACACTGCAACACCACTGTAAGCATCGCAACACTGCAACACCACCGCAAGCATCGCAACACTGCAACACCACCGCACGCATCGCAACACTGCAACACCACCGCAAGCATCGCAACACTGCAACACCACCGCAAGCATCGCAACACTGCAACACCACCGCAAGCATCGCAACACCACCGCAAGCATCGCAACACCACCGCAAGCATCGCAACACCGCAACACCGCAACACCACCGCAAACATCGCAACACTGCAACACCACCGCAAGCATCGCAACACTGCAACACCACCGCAAGCATCGCAACACTGCAACACCACCGCACGCATCGCAACACTGCAACACCACCGCAAGCATCGCAACACTGCAACACCACCGCACGCATCGCAACACTGCAACACCACCGCAAGCATCGCAACACTGCAACACCACCGCAAGCATCGCAACACTGCAACACCACCGTAAGCATCGCAACACTGCAACACCACCGCACGCATCGCAACACCACCGCAAGCATCGCAACACCACCACAAGCATCGCAACACTGCAACACCACCGCAAGCACCGCAAGCATCGCAAGCATCGCAACACCACCGCAAGCATCGCAACACCACCACAAGCATCCCCTCCGTGGAGTCCATAGGATTCCATGAAGGCTTCTCTTGCTGAGTCACATGACCTGCAGGATCTCGCCTCTCGCGAGATCCTGCATGTCGGAGGGGTGATCTTGGAGGGAAACCGATGCGTTAACCCATTAGTGATCAGGAGTTGATCTATGCGGCACACTATCACCTCAATTAACTTAGCTCCAACACTCGTTTATGTGAGGTTAAGGAGGTGATAGGGCCCTAAGGCACGACTGAACTCTGGTGAAACTCCAGTGGCTATTCGTCAAAAAAAGAAATATCGGCCGACGTACCAAGGGTTGCCCCTTAATGGACTCTAACTGTTGGTGACAAGAATCCCTCCTCCCGGGGTCCCAGGGGTGGGTTCCTCAGATCTATACAAGAAATCCATGTATTTTCACAGTAGTTCCTCCCGCAATTTACCAAAATTTAACCACCGTTTTTCTATGAAAGGAATGGTGCTTCATGAATAATCCTAACATGAGGCATCCCCTATAGACTTGTGCACCGATTTTTTTTTTTTTTCGGTTCGATTCGTTCGGATGCTTAAAATTTCGATTCGGCTCGTTTCGGCCGATTTCTGTTTCGGTTCGGCTCGTTTTTCGTATACATTTTTTTTCGGACTATCGATCATTTTTCGTGTTTTTGGGTCACTCTGCTCGTTTTTTGTATCGACTTTTCGTGATTTCGGAAATTTTCGTTTTTTTCGGAACGTCTGTTCTCCTCGTTTCAAAGTGTCTAATTCTATTCGTTTTGACGTAAACTACTATGGTGTACTTTTTTTTAATCATATTAAAATGGTATGAAAGCCAAGGAACAAAAAAAATGAACAAAACGATTTAAAAAAAACGTTAAACTGACCCGAATGCCACAAGACACAAGTGATACGCATTTACAAATAAAAATTTTACAGAATCAGCAATATAACCGATAATAGTTAAATATACGATGTCCAGAATTACCGAAATGGAACCGAAATCACGAATGGAACCGAAATCACGAATAGAGCAAAAATAAATTTCGATTTGACACATTTCAAGTCCATTCGAAAAATCCAAAAATTTTTCGTTTCGGCTCGGAAAACTTTTCGGATCTGTCGGTTTTCGGGTTCCGATCCAATTCGGAAATTCGGCCGAATCCGAAGACACGAATCGGGAAATTTCGTGAAAATTCCGAAACCCGAAACGCACATCCCTAATCCCCTATTGGCTCAAGCAGTGTCGGGCTCCGGCAGCAGCTTTCAGTATATTTAATTTACCTTTATGGTTGCCTCCTGTGACGTAACGCTGGGCTTGTTCCCCAGAAGGACCAGGGGTGCAATAGCTTGGCTGCCAGGAGGTGACCCCAGAACACGGCTGCAGACGCTGCTGCCTTCCTGCCTGTGCTCCACACACTTGGTTCACCTTCCTCACCCAGCATTATCCCTCTACTAGCTGAGAGTTACCCCCACCAGCTTCCCCCTTGTAAATCCTGAAAGGGACAAGATTCCCCCAGACCCTGACACAAATGGTTCCCAAAAAATACTGGATAGAACCGGTAACCCCAATCACATGAGTCAAACAGCCAACACCAGAAAACTATTAAACAGGTGTTTAATACATAAAAAGACACGAAAAGGGATAAATGGTACAGACACATACAATAAAAGGGATGAATGGTACAGACAGACACATACAATAATAGTAGTTCAAGGGAGTTATGATCAAGAGATGCCTTTTTTTAGAATGTGGTGATCAAAGCACGTTTGATTACAGAGGAGAAGAGTCCAGAGGAGAGGGAGAAGTTAAAAATGAGTCAAAGCAGAGACAGTAACTGGTAGGACAGGCTGAATAAGGTGTGAGGGGATGGGATCAAGTGGACAGGTGGTCGGGTAGGAGGACATAAGAAGTTCTGAGACCTCCTCCTCCTCCAAGACTGTAGAAAAGGAAGACATAGTAGAAGAGGGGGCAGGGAGTGAGGGATTCAATGGGGTAGAATGGTTAAAGGAGGAGGGCAGTGAATGCAGCAGCATTGTTTGTTTTATATGTAAAAGCATATATTGCCTCTGCTGTAGAACAGAAAAAAAATTAGCATTTACTTTTTTAATTTTTTTAATTTTTACACGTTACATGGTCATGTTTGGTATCATGGTAAAGACTGGACTCTGACCTTTCCAATGACACCTCACTTAACCTTGTGTGCTGTACAATTCAGGGATGCAGGTTCCAAAGTCCCCCTGTCCCTCCTCACTGCAGCGCCACGGTCTAGGTTTTGAATTAAACAATGCTTTGCTTCACCAGATACACACTTGCTGGCAGAGTGGGAAATGAGGTGAGTTAGTGCAGCATCACTGTTCACTTTATAATTGTAAACTGAATAATAGTGCCGTGTTAGAAAAAAATTAGAAAAATATTATTTCAATAGATATTTTATTTTTACATAAATCTAACCTGGTTATATTTGGTATCATTGGAAAAGCTATACGCTGACCTTTCCAATGATACCTCATATGTCCCTCTAGTCCTTAGGGCTCCAGAGATTGCAAATTGTAAAACAAATAATAGATTTTTTACACACAGCGCAAGGCGCTCCCTTGTGGCAGGCGCCTGTAGGCACATGCCTACTGTGCCTAATGGTGAATCTGGCCCTGTGTCTGTGTGGTATGTTCCCATTCTTTCTTTTTATAATGACACATGCCTACTGTGCCTAATGGTAAATCCGGCCCTGTGTCTGTGTGGTATGTTCCCATTCTTTCATTTTATAATGGCAGGCTTGGTCCAGTGTAATAGCTGTCATGCATTTGTTTTTAGATTTGGAGTGTGCCTGATATGTAGGCAGTTCTCTTTATTGCAGCAGGAAATTGCCTGTTTGAAGTCTGAGATTTGTAAATTATCTGTTAGACAAACTCAGGCTATGACTGTTACAAAGCCACTGCCTCAGAGGCCTCCTAGGAGCGGCAGATGGACTCCTGTAGGATCTGGTAGACTTAGAGTTGTGGATAAAAGGCATGTACCACAGTCTGTGGCTCTTCTTAATTCTTTTGAGGCACTTTCAGAGTGTAGTGGTAAGACGGAAGTAGGCTCAGACACCAAAGTTGAGGAACCACCATCCCCTATGCCTAAGGTATGCAAGACTGCAACCAAGGACAAAAAGGAAAAGGTGGGACTTGATAGAAGGCAATTGTTGCTGGGTGATTCTATCATAAGAGGTGTTGAGCTGGAGAGTAGTGGCTTGGTGAGATGTCTTCCTGGGGCTACTGCTCGTAGAGACAGGAGACGTATTCTCAATATTGTCAAACAAGCAAAGCAGGAAGGGGAAGTGGACGTTCTAGTCCATCTAGGGACAAATGACTTGGCTAGCAATTAAAGTTTCTGAGATTAAGGAAGATTTTTGTGTTCTTGGAGGTGAAATACAGCAGATTGCGTCCACTGTGTCATTCTCTGAAGTGCTGCCTGTGCATAACATTCAGGATAGGCAGATGCGCACTAGGGAATGTAATTTGTGGCTTCAGAATAGTGTCGGGAGCAAGGATTTGACTTTGTGTCACATGATAGCTCTAATTGGAGCAAAAAACGAACTGTATAAAAAAGATGGTTTGCATATTACTCATAGGGGAACATATGTTCTCAGTGAGAAGTTCAAAGGTTTCACAAAGGAATATTTAAACTAGGAGGGGGACAAAAGGGTAAAATACAATCTGCCCAATTGTCCCCCAAAACTAAATCTGAGGGTGCAAGCAACATGCGGGGTAAAAAATGACAAGCTCAGAGTCGTGTCTATAAATGCTCGCAGTTTAGTCAATAAAATCAATGAACTGGACGCAATGATGGCAGCTGAAAAAGTAGATTTAGTTGCGGTTACTGAGACATGGTTCAGTGAGAAAAATAACTGGGACATAACAATACCAGGGTACACTTTATATAGAAAAGACAGAGAGGGTAGGAAAGGAGGAGGAGTGGCCCTGTATGTGAAAAACAACATAAAAGCAAACCAAATAAAAGGGAGCGAGGTGAACATAGAGTCAGTTTGGGTTACGATAACATTTGGCAATCATACAGTAGCTCGTGTAGGTGTGATCTATAGACCCCCTGGACAAGTAGAAGAGCTAGATAATCTGCTGGTTGAGGAAATAGCCAAAATGGCAATGAAGGGGGAAGTTATAATCATTGGGGACTTTAATCTTCCTGATGTGAACTGGAAAACCAAAATAGCTGGGTGCACCAGGAGTACAAATATTCTTAACTCCCTACTGGGATTATCTCTAACACAAGTAGTTGAGGAGCCGACCCGTAAAGAGGCCATATTGGATTTAATACTCACAAATGGAGGTTTGGTATCAGACGTTATTGTAGGTGAAAATTTGGGATCTAGTGATCACCAGTCAGTGTGGTTTAATATAAGAACAGGGATGGAGCCGCACCACACAAAAACAAAAGTTTTAGACTTTAAAAAAACAGATTTTTCTAAAATGAGATTTTGTGTGAAGGAGTCATTATCAGACTGGAGGAGTTTAAAGGGAGTCCAGGAGAAAAGGGATTATTTAAAGGAAGCATTATTGAAGGCCACAGGCAATTGCATTCGGCTTGTTAGCAAAAACAAAAAAGGGAAGAAACCACTGTGGTCTCTACAGAAGTGACCAAAATAGTGAAGAACAAGAAGATAGCATTCAATAATTATAAAAAAACTCAGAGTGAAGAAGATAGGCAAACCTATAAGATTAGGCAGAAAGAGGCAAAGCAATTTATAAGAGCTTCTAAAGCACACGCGGAAGACAAAATAGCTCAGTCAAGGAAGGTATGTAGAAGAGGATAAAAGTCTTGCTGACTGCCTCAATGAATATTTTTGTTCAGTCTTTGCAGAAGAAAAGGAAGGAGAGGGACCTCAGTTAGGAGGAAACACTAAAGAGACATTTACATATGAGTTTACAGAGGAGGAGGTTCTACAGCAGCTGTCTAAAGTAAAGACAAATAAGTCAATGGGGCCTGATGGGATCCACCCTAAATTATTAAAAGAGCTCAGTGGTGTAATAGCAAAACCGTTAACAAGGATTGGTTAAATAAATCTGTTAACGGGAGTCGTCCCAGAAGATTGGAAATTAGCAAATGTTGTGCCCATTTACAAGAAGGGTAGTAGGGAGGAATCGGGGAACTATAGGCCAGTTCGTCTTACGTCAGTAGTGGGGAAATTAATGGAAACCATGTTAAAGGAAAGGATTGTTGAACATCTAAAAACACATAGATTACAGGATCAGAAACAACATGGGTTTACCTCAGGGAGATCATGCCAAACTAGTCTTATTGATTTTTTTGATTGGGTAACAAAAATAATAGACACAGGTGGTGCAGTAGACATTGCTCATTTAGATTTCAGTAAGGCTTTTGATACTGTTCCGCATAGAAGGCTTATCAATAAATTGCAATCTTTGAGCTTGGATTCCAATATTGTTGACTGGATTAGGCAGTGGCTGAGTGACAGGCAACAGAGGGTTGTGTAAATGGAGTTTATTCGGCGCAAGGTCTTGTTACCAGTGGGGTACCTCAGGGGTCAGTACTTGGACCCATTCTCTTTAATATTTTTATTAGTGATATTGCAGATAGGGATGAGCGGTTCGGGTTCGGATGGTTCGGGGTTCGACCCGAACTTGGCCTGTTCGATGAGATCGCGAACACCGAACATTTCCGGGTATTCGCCGCATGTTCGACCACAATGGACCACAATGCTCGTAATTGGCTACAGCCTTGCACCTGACCACATGTCTGGTGCAAGACTGGTTCAACACTATGCCAATCACCGCTCAGAGTCCTGATTGGGCAAATTTTGCCCAATCATGGGCTCACAGAGGTAAGTCCCGCAGCACACTATATAACGTTTCCACACGCCGATTCTGCACGCATTTCAGAGGAGATTTCAAAGGAGATAGTTGTGTCTTGTTACTGCCGGTCTGCCACGCTACTGGGGGGGGGTCTCATTTCTACCAAATATCAGGGAATTTAGGTGATGTGTGTCTTGTCACTGTGCCAGAAAGTTTTTTTGGGGTTTACAACTTTCTTTAAAACATTTGTGAATTGAGGTGATCTTCTGGGTTTGTCACTGTGCCAGCAAATCTTTTTGGGGCTCACTAATTTCGTTAAAACATTTGTGAATTGAGGTGATCTGTGTCTTGTCACACAGCCAGTACCACGCAGTATTTAGGGGGTCACAAATTTCTACAAAACATTTGGGAATTGAGGTGATCTGTGTCTTGTCACTGCCAGCAAGAATTTTGGGGGTCACAAATTTCTAAAAAACATTTGGGAATTGAGGTGATCTGTGTCTCATCACACATCCAGTACCACGCATTATTTTGGGGCTCACTAATTTCTACAAAACATTTGTGAATTGAGGTGATCTGTCTCTTGTCACACAACCAGTACTATGCATTATTTTGGGGCTCACTAATTTCTTTAAAACATTTGTGAATTGAGGTGATCTGTCTCTTGTCACTGCCAGCAAGTATTTTGGGGGTCACAAATTTCTACAAAACATTTGTGAATTGAGGTGATCTGTGTCTCGTCACACATCCAGTACCACGCTGTATTTTGGGGCTCACTAATTTCTACAAAACATTTGTGAATTGAGGTGATCTGTCCCTTGTCACTGCCAGCAAGTATTTTGGGGGTCACAAATTTCTACAAAACATTTGTGAATTGAGGTGATCTGTCTCTTGTCACACAACCAGTACCACGCATTATTTTGGGGCTCCCTAATTTCTACAAAACATTTGTGAATTGAGGTGATCTGTGTCTCTTGTCACACATCCAGTACCACGCTGTATTTCGGGGCTCACTAATTTCTACAAAACATTTGTAAATTGAGGTGATCTGTCTCTTGTCACTGGCTGCCAGCTATCAGTGTGTCTCACTGCGTTATACCAGAGTTCTTTAAATCTTTATACCAGAGTTGAATCAGAGTTCTGTATATATTAATCTATATATCACTCACCATGTCTGAAAGAACAAAAAGGAAAGGCAGACGCTCCCAGACACAGATAAGAGGGCAAGCAGCCCCTGTGTCGGGAGGCTGTGCCTCTGGTCATGGTGGATGTGGTGCATCCTCTGCAGGGGCACGCTTGTCCTTTCTAACTGGTGCTGGCCGTCTTAAGCAGCAGCAACATACAGAGGACTTGGTGGATTGGCTAACCAGGCCATCCTCATCCTCCGAGTCCTCTGCCAGCCAGGCTTCTAGTGCTTTACAGTCCACCTCAGCTGCCAAAGCATCTAATGCAGCCTCCATGTCCACAGCTACTCCTGCCGTAGCCTCGCTATCACACACGGAGCAGTCAGCTGAATTGTTTGACTACAATTAGAGTGACATGCTGCTTGAGGATGCGCAGCAAGTACAGTGCTCTGATTCAATCTCTGAGGTTGAGGAAGGGAGTATAATCAACCTAGAGGAATGGGGTGCCAGTGATGACACACAAATAACTGGCACTCATGTTGCCCCAGCAGCTGAAGCATGCTGCCAAATTGGCTCCAGTGATGAGGAGATAGGGGGTGATGATGACAACGATGATGAGATCACTGACTCCACCTGGGTGCCAGATCGAACAGAGGAATTAAGTGAGGAAGAGGGGGAGGAGGAGGAGGCACAGCAAACACGAGGCACAACATCCTCTGTGACCAACCGTAGCACTAGCCAGTCCAAGGCATCACATGTCAGAGCTGCTCCGGTGCAGAGCGCTGTTGTCTCAAAGAACACATGCAGTAACTCTGTTGTCTGGGAGTTCTTTAAGAAATGTGCAGTAGAGCGCAGTGTTGCTATTTGTAATCTATGTCAGATGAGGCTTAAGCGTGGGAAAGATACCGGACACTTGGGTACCACATGCTTGAGGCGACATATGAATAAGTGCCACACATCCCGTTGGCGCAAAACTTTGCGTAGGTCCTCCTCCTCCTCATCTGTCTCTACCCCCACTGTATGTCCTGCCATGTCATTGCCTACAACCTCCACCGACAGGGATGATGCTACGGTAATGGATGTACCAGGTCCTTCCTCACAATGTGACATCATCCCAGTAGCTGAAGATTTACGCAGTCAGATTATGTTGCCGCAGCTGCTGCAGTGAAAGAAAAAATATAGTCCCAACCATCCCCAAGCACAGCGTCTAAATGGCAGCTTAGCAAAATTACTCGCATTGCAGCTGCTGCATTTCCAGCTGGTGGACTCTGCTCCCTTCTGTGAATTTGCTGAATGTGCTGTACCATAGGGATGAGCCGAACACTCCCCGAGTTCGGTTCGAGCCCGAACCCGAACTTCCCATTTGTTCGGGACCGAACCCGAACCCCCATGCAAGTCAATGGGGCTGAAAATTCGGTTTTTTAGAGTGCCCTCCAAGAGGGCATATATGCTACATATTTGCCATATAAGGTGTATGGGGGTCCAAGTAGTGCCCTTGGGGACAGGAAACAAGGACAAAAAGTTTTAAAAAAAACGTTTTTAAAGGGACAGTGAGTTTTCCATGAAATAAGGGATAAAAATAAAAACGAAAAATTCCTTCAAATATCATGCCTAGGAGGTCCCCATAATCTGCCCGTGAAGTGGCGGATTTCTAGGAAGTATAGAAACACTTAAAAACAAAAAATGACGTTTCTTATGACGTTAAATGCTTTTCCTTTAATCTATCCATAAACAACTGCTTGGGGCAGCAGTCTGTATGAAAAGACATTTTAGGACGCGCTGAAAAAGTTTAGTGGTTTTTTTGGCTAAATTATTGTGAAACTTATGCAGGCTTTGGATGAAAGTAACAATAGGTGCTTTAAAATTGGGCTTTTAGCGTCGGCAACAGTGCCGTCACACCGTAACCCCTCTGAGGATATGAATCTGATACAGGCGTCAATGGCAGTGCACCCAGATATTGTGCCTTTAATGCCAAGCCAGCAAGTATCATCATACAGTAACCCCTCTGTGGTATTGTGGAAGAGTGCAGGGGTGGACCATGCAGTCCTATATTAAAAAGATATGATTCTGGGAATGGGCGTCAGTGCACCCAGATATTCTGCCTTTGGTGCAAGACTGCCAGGCCAGCAAGTATCATACAGTAACCCCTCTGTGGTATGGTGGACGAGTGCAGGGGTGGACCATGTGGTCCTATATTGAATTTTTTATTATCTGTTAATGGGCATCAGTGCACCCAGATATTGTGCCTTTAATGCCAGGCCATCAAGTATCATCATACAGTAACCCCTCTGTAGTATTGTGGAAGAGTGCAGGGGTGGACCATGTGGTCCTATATTGAAAAGTTTTTGATCTGGTAATGGGCGTCAGTGCACCCAGACATTGTGCCTTTAATGCCAGGCCATCAAGTATCATCATACAGTAACCCCTCTGTGGTATTGTGGAAGAATGCAGGGGTGGACCATGTGGTCCTATATTGAAAAGTTTTTTATCTGGTAATGGGCGTCAGTGCACCCAGATATTGTGCCTTTCATGGCAGCAAGTGCCTTCACACCGTAACCCTTTTGTGGTATTTTGGAAGAGTTCAGTGCTGGAGGTTTTTTGAATGCAGAAGAGGACATCCCCTATCTATTCCATTACTTCAGCATCAGGATATTGATAGCTGCTGATCCAGGACTGATTCATTTTTATAAATGTCAGCCGGTCTACAGAGTCGGTGGACAGATGCACTCTTTTGTCTGTGACAAAACCTCCAGCGGCACTGAACGTCCTTTCGGAAAGCACGCTAGATGAAGAGCAACCTAGTAGCTGCATAGCATATTGGCTAAGTTCTGGCCAGTGATCCAATCTCAACACCCAATAAGCCAGTGGATCATCTGCTGGAAAGGTATCCAGGTCTGCCCTTGCCCCTAGGTAGTCCTGCACCATATGGTGAAGACTCTGGCAATGGGTGCCTACATTTGACGTCCTTGGGCGTCGTGGACTAAAAAAATTTAAAAAAGCATCAGTCAGGCGGCCCTGGCCTTCACCGCTATTCCTCTGATCACCTGCAGCCTCAGAATCACGTTTGTCAGCACTTGGTAATCTAACAGTGCCTGGAAAGGTGTTACACAAGTTTCGCTTTAGAGCATCCTCAAGTTTTGTCATCCTGTGCTCCCTCTGTGCGGGCAGGATGAGCTCTGCAACTTTCCCCTTGTATCGTGGATCAAGAAGGGTTGCCAACCAGTAATGATCCCTCTCCTTGATAGCACGAATCCTGGGGTCCTTTAACAGGCTTTGCATCATTAGGGAGCCCATGCAGCGTAGGTTGGAGGTGGCATTAGCTTCCGAGTCTATCATCAGGATTTTTTTGTTTTTATTTTTAACTCTTATTTCATGGAAAACTCACTGTCCCTTTAAAAACGTTTTTTTTTTTAAACTTTTTGTCCTAGTTTCCTGTCCCCCAGGGCACTACCCGGACCCCCATACACCTTTTATGGCAAATATGTAGCATATATGCCCTCTTGGAGGGCACTCTAAAAACCGAATTTTCAGTCCCATTGACTTGCATTGGGTTCGAGTTCGAGTTCGGGTTCGGGTTTGGACCCGAACAAATGGGAAGTTCGGGTTCAGGCTCGAACCGAACTCGGGGAGTGTCCGGCTCATCCCTAACTGCAGAAGGTATTAATGGGAAAGTATGTCTTTTTGCTGATGACACAAAGATTTGCAACAGGGTTGACGTTCCTGGAGGGATCAGCCAAATGACAAATGATTTAGGTAAACTAAAAAAATGGTCGGAGTTGTGGGAATTGAGTTTTAATGTGGATAAGTGCAAGATAATGCACCTGGGACGTAAAAACCCAAGGGCTGAATATAGAATATTTGATACAGTCCTAACCTCAACATCTGAGGAAAGGGATTTAGGGGTCATTATTTCAGAGGATCTAAGGGTAAGTAGTCAATGTAATTGAGCAGCAGGAAATGCTGGCAGAATGCTTGGAAATGCTGGCAGAATGCTTGGAAATGCTGGCAGAATGCTTGGTTGTGTAGGGAGAGGTATTAGCAGTAGGGATGAGCCGAACACCCCCGAGTTCGGTTCGTATTCGAACCCGAACATTCCAAATGTTCGAATCCGAACTCGATCTCAATACAAGTCAATGGGGCTGAAAATTTGATTTTTAGAGTGCTCTCCAAGAGGGCATATATGCTAGATATTTGCCATAAAAGGTGTATGGGGGATAGTGCCCTGGGGGACAGGAAACATGGAAAATACTATGTTTGATCCGGTGCACAAATGATCAAATAACTTGGTAGCTCTTACAAAGAAAACACCTAGGATTTATTTAACACAATATATTGTGTATGTATGTATGTATATATGTGTAAGGTGTGCACACCTATATAGTTACAGTTACTAGTGTTTATGGAGCACCGGCAGGTTCTGTAGCGCTGTACAATGGATGAGACAGTAGCGGGTCTGCATGCACTTTACACACACGGAACGGGAGGAGTGAGGACCCTTCTCAAGAGCTTACAATCTAATATACAATGTGCACACATGCGGCTGGCAGTTGCCATGCAAATCCGTCTGATATCTGCTAGTGCTGCTGCCTGTGTCTCCATGTTCGTGCTCATTGCACCTATCAGGCCACTTTAATACATGGAACGTCTGTACGAGTGGCTGCCGGCAGCCTCCCTGCTTTCTGCTATTCGGGCTGCAATGGGATCACATGGGAATTGTTCCTCTGCGTCTCCTGTTCTGTGCTTTACCCAGCAGGTGCCGGGGGAACAAATGCTTCACAATTCAGTGCATTGAATGAAATTTCAGTGTCCTTTAGGCTAGGGTCAGACTAACGCATTTTTTGCGTTGTCCTTAAAAAAGTGCGTTCGAACGAATGAACGAATTTTTTCACGGAATACGCGATAGCGGTCATACGATGCGCATTTTCCGTCCGTGATTTTGTACGGATCATCAATAAAACCCTTTTTGCGTCTGGACGTTATGTTGGCCGGACATTAGCAGCGTCTGACGTCTCCCAATCACGCACACACGCCGCTAGCGGACGCAGCGCACTCTGTACGTCAGTAGTAGCGGTTTGACGTTCTAGAAAAAATGCGTTCATTTGCCACTTGCGTTGTGCGGACGAACTTTCGAGCGGCCGTACTTCGTGTGTTCCCCCGCATTGGACGTCATTTGCTGCTAGCACGGCCGTGATTTTGTGCGGCTAAACGCACGTTAAAAATGCTTTCGTCTGACCTTAGCCTTAGCTGGTGCACCCTAAGGTCCTGCACTGGACAGCAGAAACTCCTATTATTATTATTATTATTATTATTATTATTAATTTATAAAGCGCCAGCATATTCCGCAGCGCTGTACAATAAGCACAGTATAGACAGGGTTACAATACATTGAACAACATTTGACAAACAGTACAGGAGGAGATGAGGGCCCTATTCCCGTAGGAACTCACAATCTAGGAGGGTTGGGGTTGGAAACAGGAGGAGAGGACTGTAAGGTGAGAGTGATTGATGGTTGCGTCAGTGAGTCGGGGGGTCGGCTTCCCTAAATAGGAATGTTTTAAGGGAGCGTTTGAAGGAAGAGAAGTTAGGGGAAAGTCTGACAGTACGAGGGAGAACGTTCCAGAGAGTGGGGGCTGCGCGTGAGAAATCCTGCAGTCTATCATGGGAAGAGGTGATGCGGGGAGAAGCTAGGCGCAGGTCACTGTTTGACCTTAGGGAGCGGGCTGGGGTGTATTTGGTGATTAGTGAGGACAGGTAGTGGGGAGCTGAGTTAGTGAGGGTTTTGTAGGTAAGGATAAGGATTTTGAACTTAATTCTGCAGTGGATGGGGAGCCAGTGAAGGGACTCGCAGAGGGGAGCGGCAGAGACAGAGCGGCGGGTGAGGTGAATTAGCCTGGCGGAGGCGTTCAGGATGGATTGTAGGGGGGAGAGGCGGGACAGAGGGAGGCCAGATAAGAGATTATTGCAATAGTCGAGTCGGGAGATTACCAGGGCGTGTATGAGATGTTTTGTGGTGACAGCGGTAAGAAATGGCCGAATTCTGGAAATATTACGCAGTTGGTATCGGCAGGAGGAGGAAAGAGACTTGATGTGGGGGATGAAGGAAAGAGCAGAGTCAAGTGTAACTCCAAGACAGCGAACTTGGTTTGATGGGGAGATGGTGATACCCTCCACCGTGATAGAGAAGTCAGGAGGTGGGGAGGCATTAGAGGGAGGAATAAGTAGGAGCTCAGTCTTTGACATGTTGATCTTTAGGTGGTGGGAGGCCATCCAGGAGGAGATGCCAGATAAACAGTCACTGACTTTTGAAAGGACAGGGGGAGAGAGATCAGGGGTAGAGAGGTAGATCTGAGTGTCATCAGCGTAGAGGTGGTAATTAAAGCCAAAGCTGTTGATGATTTTGCCCAGGGAGGAGGTGTAGATGGAAAAGAGCAGAGGACCAAGGACAGAGCCTTGAGGTACACCAACAGATAGAGGCAATGAGGAGGAGGAGTTACCAGCAAAGGACACACAGAAGGACCTGTTGGATAAATAGGATTCGACCCAAGCGAGTGCAGTGTCACCGAGACCCAGAGAGTTGAGGGTCTGTAGAAGGAGGGGGTGGTCAACAGTGTCAAAAGCAGCCGAGAGGTCGAGCAGGATGAGAATAGAATAGTGGCCGTGTTTTTTAGCAGTTAGGAGGTCGTTGGTGACTTTGGTGAGGGCAGTTTCAGTTTCTATCCCTTCGTGTGAACAAGGAAGATAAGGTGCAGGAAAACGTTTGAATAAATAATTTGTAGTAAACAGTTTCAATTGCTAAAATGCTTATTTTACTAGCGGTTTCGATAAGGGTTACTACAACATAATACCCCATTAACCCCTTAAGGACCAAGGGTCTTTAAAGTCAATGCATTTACGACGAAACAGTTTTGTCATTTATTTATTTATTTATTTATAAAGGATTTTGCCAGGAGGGATGCATTGGGATTTCTCTCGTTTTCGGGTGTGTCCTGGGTTCAGGAACATTGAAATGTTGCAGAAATGCAAAGTAGTGGATGCGGGATGTTGGAAATGAGACACGGGTGTACAGATTGGCGCGGAAATTGGATATGTAAGTGGTGTGGTTGCTGTGTTGCATGTTTGCAGGTGCATTCTGTATATAGTCACTGTGTTACATGTTTACAGGCGCTTTCTGTATATAGTCACTGTGTTACATGTTTACAGGCGCATTCTGTATATAGTCACTGTGTTACATGTTTACAGGCGCATTCTGTATATAGTCACTGTGTTACATGTTTACAGGTGCATTCTGTATATAGTCACTGTGTTACATGTTACAGGTGCATTCTGTATATAGTCACTGTGTTACATGTTTACAGGCGCATTCTGTATATAGTCACTGTGTTACATGTTTACAGGTGCATTCTGTATATAGTCACTGTGTTACATGTTTACAGGCGCATTCTGTATATAGTCACTGTGTTACATGTTTACAGGAGCATTCTGTATATAGTCACTATGTTACATGTTACAGGTGCATTCTGTATATAGTCACTGTGCTACATGTTTACAGGTGCATTCTGTATATAGTCACTGTGTTACATGTTACAGGTGCATTCTGTATATAGTCACTGTGTTACATGTTTACAGGCGCATTCTGTATATAGTCACTGTGTTACATGTTTACAGGTGCATTCTGTATATAGTCACTGTGTTACATGTTTACAGGCGCATTCTGTATATAGTCACTGTGTTACATGTTTACAGGAGCATTCTGTATATAGTCACTATGTTACATGTTACAGGTGCATTCTGTATATAGTCACTGTGCTACATGTTTACAGGTGCATTCTGTATATAGTCACTGTGTTACATGTTACAGGTGCATTCTGTATATAGTCACTATGTTACATGTTACAGGTGCATTCTGTATATAGTCACTGTGTTACATGTTTACAGGCGCATTCTGTATATAGTCACTGTGCTACATGGTTAAAGGTGCATTCTGTATATAGTCACTATGTTACATGTTACAGGTGCATTCTGTATATAGTCACTGTGTTACATGTTTACAGGAGCATTCTGTATATAGTCACTGTGTTACATGTTTACAGGTGCATTCTGTATATAGTCACTGTGTTACATGTTTACAGGTGCATTCTGTATATAGTCACTATGTTACATGTTTACAGGTGCATTCTGTATATAGTCACTGTGCTACATGGTTAAAGGTGCATTCTGTATATAGTCACTATGTTACATGTTACAGGTGCATTCTGTATATAGTCACTATGTTACATGTTACAGGTGCATTCTGTATATAGTCACTATGTAAGATGTTTACAGGCGCATTCTGTATATAGTCACTGTGTTACATGTTTACAGGTGCATTCTGTATATAGTCTCTGTTACATGTTTACAGGCGCATTCTGTATATAGTCACTGTGTTACATGTTTACAGGTGCATTTTGTATATAGTCACTATGTTACATGTTACAGGTGCATTCTGTATATAGTCACTATGTAACATGTATACAGGCGCATTCTGTATATAGTCACTATGTTACATGTTTACAGGCGCATTCTGTATATAGTCACTGTGTTACATGGTTAAAGGTGCATTTTGTATATAGTCACTATGTTACATGTTACAGGTGCATTCTGTATATAGTCACTGTGTTACATGTTTACAGGTGCATTCTGTATATAGTCTCTGTTACATGTTTACAGGCGCATTCTGTATATAGTCACTGTGTTACATGGTTAAAGGTGCATTTTGTATATAGTCACTATGTTACATGTTACAGGTGCATTCTGTATATAGTCACTATGTAACATGTATACAGGCGCATTCTGTATATAGTCACTATGTTACATGTTTGCGGGTGCATTCCGTGTTGGTGTGTGTTGGTGGGGAGCTCTTGGGTGACTTTGGACTGGGGGAGGATTTGATGGTGTCTGGAGGGTTGTTCCGTAGATGCGTTGCTCTGTGGGAAAGTGAGGATTGAGCCACTTTCTTTTGGTCCTTAAGGTGTTAATGGGTCCAGGTGGGGTCCTTGCAAATTTGCCATTCCCAGGGACCTGTCCAGCCAAAATTGGTAGAATGCCCCTCCTGAGACTGGGGTCTGGATCCGCCCCTGCTTGTGAGCAAACCCCCAGGGTGTGTGAGGAGCCGCGCCAGTGGCGAAGGGAGCAGCGTTCCCGGCCTCCAAGTCGTCTCAGCCCGAGGCTTCGGGGAGCCCGTTTGAATATCGATGGAGAAATGGATGCAGCCGGTTCCCAATCGTCTGAAGGATCGGTCGTCATGGACACGCCACCCAGGGACCTGCGTTCGAGTGTGCGGAGGAGGGTGAGCATGGTGCGTGCGCCTGCTGTTTCTTCCCTGTCTTTAGGTGTTAGGTGCGGCAGCTGGAGGAGTTGGTCGAGTGGACGGTGCTGGAAGTGCTGGGGGGGTTCGGAGGGATTCCCCCCGTGTACCAAGCAAGATGGCCGACGGATGCCACGTTCGAGGAGCCCGCATGGAGGTCCTTCACTTCCGGCGGCCAGGGGGAGGGTGACGAGAGCTGCAGCGTCTGCCTCCAGGCCCCCTCCCACTCGTCGCAGGCCTGCAGCGTCACGAGCGGCGCATCCGGCCCACCCACAAAATGGCGGCGCCCATCTTGCGGCTGAAAATTGGAGGGGGATTATTTCGGCAGCGGTTTCAGGGAGAGTCCCGGCGTCGGTGGCCCGCAAGTTCAGAATGGATGTTCTCAACGCTCTCAGCCGAGGAGTGTCTTGGTGCCGGTTACCAGTGGAGGTGCTGTTCCTGAGCGACCATCTCTGGGCTCACCTTTGGCTGCGATTCCTACGGCTTCTGGAGGATCATCCCTGCTGGCTGCACGTGAGTCAG
The DNA here is from genome assembly GCA_009667805.1 of Leptobrachium leishanense. NCBI lineage: Eukaryota > Metazoa > Chordata > Amphibia > Anura > Megophryidae > Leptobrachium > Leptobrachium leishanense. Next base: position 21,431 of record RXON01003163.1, read on the forward strand.
ATTTGGGGGGTGCAGCGTTTGGATCGCTCCGCCTTTTGGGGGTTAATGTGTCTGGTGGTGCTAGTGGTGTAACAACGGGGTTGCTAGAAACCCTGGTTGCTGCTCTTAGGCGCTGGCAGGATGGGTTGGATGCTGCAGCTAGGGAGAACGCTTTGCTGAGTATGTCAGAGCACATCGTTCCTGGGAGCGCGGTACCTGCGTCTGTTGTTGCGCCTAGCTCTGCTACTGTTGGGGTTCCCGCGTCTGCTTGCTCGTCTGGGGCAGCGCCCGCGCCTGTTTTGGCACATGTGTTGGATCAGCGGGGGATTTCCAAGGCTGGCGGAGTTTTGTTTTCTGGTTCGGGGTGGATGACTGGGCCTGCGTTAATTGGGGTCACAGCGGTGGGTGCCGTGGGGGTGTCTCCCGTTGGGGGTGCAGGCATATCTTATGGGTCCTGCGAGTTGTCCCCAATGGGTTTGCAGGTCACTTTTTGAGTTACGTGAGAAGATTTGGAGAAATGAATATGTGGATGTGCTTATGCTACTTTCTGTGGATAGAGAGACGGTGGACCGTCCCAAACGGCCTGACCCGTTCATGAAGGAGAGGTTAAAGAAAACGCATCCTCCCACTTTTGGGAATTGGCTACAGGGTTTCTTGGCTTATTGTGCTATCTTGTCCGAGCGGTTCCCGGACGGCAGCGTTTCGTTGTGACCATTTACGGTTGTTGATCTCTCGATCAAAGACGGACCAGTTGGGCAGAGGTTCGGTAGTCACTCTGTGTGCAGTCGGGGGGGAAAACTGCTCGGTAATTTTGGCCCGGGACTATTTGGGTGGCTGTCCAAGAGTTGGGGGTTCCTTCTTAGTTCATTTGTCAGGGGCCCCCTCTTATGAGGTTCCAGTTTTCGGTGTTTTTTTAGGTGTTGTATTGCATCTTTTGGGTCATGACCCGAAGCCGTTTGCTCTGCATTCTTTTCGAATTGGTGCAGCGACGATGGCGGCGGAAGCTGGTGCGTCGGACGACATGATTCGGCGCTTGGCTAGGTGGCAATCGGATCGTTTTCGTTTCTATGTGCGCCCTAACCTCTTGTAATTTCAGGTTCTTCCCCTGCGAACTGTTTGGATCATCGGCCACTCGTACATACACTGGGCGGCCAAGCGGGCTGAACAATGGCCGCTTGGCAGGAACCTGGGTTTCCCCACAGACATGGCTAAGATTCTGTGGAGTGGTATTAGGGGTTTATGTTGGGCCCAGGTCATTGGGGAATGCTACTTGTTGGTGGGTCGAGGGGCTAGAGACGTGGTGTTAGTGGTTCATGCAGGGGGGAACGATTTGGGGGCTGTTCGTTCTGTAGACTTGATTAGGGATATGAAGCGTGATCTAGCTGGCTGCTTCGCCATATTCCGGGGTTTATCATTAGTTTTTTCGGAAATAGTTTCTCGTCCCCGTTGGGAGGATTTTGGAAGAGGAAGAGGAGGAGGAAGAGGAGGAGGAAGAGGAGGAGGAGGAGGAAGAGGAGGAAGAGGAGGAGGACTGTGACTGTGGTTGGAACTACATTATTTCTTATGCTGCTGCGGCAACATAATTTGACTGCGTAAATCTTCAGCTGATGGGACGCTGTCACATTGTGAGGAAGGACCTGGTACATCCATTACTGTAGCATCATCCCTGTCAGCGGACGTTGTAGGCAATGACATGGCAGAACATACAGTGGGGGTAGAGACAGATGAGGAGGAGCTACGCAAAGTTTTGCGCCAATGGGATGTATGGCAGGAGGTCATATGTCACCTCAAGCATGTGGTACCCAAGTGTCCGGTGTCTTTCCCATGCTTAAGCTTCATCTGACATAGATTACAAATAGCAACGGTGGGGTCTGCTGCACATTTCTTAAAGAACTCCCAGACAACAGAGTTCCTGCGTGTGTGCTTTGAGACAACAGCGCTCTGCACCGGAGCAGCTCTGACATCTGATGCCTTGGACTGGCTAGTGCTACTGTTGGTCATAGAGGATGTTGTGCCTCGTGTTTGCTGTGCCTCCTCCTCCTCCCCCTCCTCCTTACTTGATTCCTCTGTTCGATCAGGCACCCAGGTGGAGTCAGTGACCTCATCATCAATGTCATCTTCACCCCCTTTCTCCTTGTCACTGGAGCCAACTTGGCAGTATGCTGCAGCTGCTGGGGCAACATGAGTGCCAGTTATTTGTGTGTCATCACTGGCACCCCCTTCCTCTAGGTTGATTATACTCCCTTCCTCAACCTCAGAGATTGAATCAGAGCACTGTACTTGCTGTGCATCCTCAAGCAGCATGTCACTGTCATTGTAGTCAAACAATTCAGCTGACTCCTCCGTGTGTGATAGCGACGCTACGGCAGGAGTAGCTGAGGACATGGAGGCTGCATTAGATGCTTTGGCAGCTGAGGTGGACTGTAAAGAACTAGAAGCCTGGCTGGCAAAGGACTCGGAGGATGAGGATGGCCTGGTTAGCCAATCCACCAAATCCTCTGTATGTTGCTGCTGCTTAAGAAGACGGCCAGCACTAGGGATGAGCCGAACACCCCAGAGTTCGGTTCGAACTCGAACTTTCCAAATGTTCAAATTCGAACTCGAACTCGAACTCAAGTCAATGGGGCTGAAAATTCGGTTTTTAGAGTGCCCTCCAAGAGGACATATATGCTAGATATTTGCCATAAAAGGTGTATGGGGGTCCGGGTAGTGCCCGGGGGGACAGGAAACAAGGACAAAAAATAAAAAAAAAATGTTTTTAAAGGAACAGTGAGTTTTCCATGAAATAAGGGTTAAAAATAAAAACCAAAAATTCCTTCAAATATCGTGCCTAGGAGGTCCCCATAACCTGCCCATGAAGTGGTGGATTTCTAGGATGTATAGAAATGTGTTAAAAACCAAAAAATGAAATTTCAAATGACGGTAAATGCTTTTCCTTTAATCTATCCATAAACAACTGCTTGGGGCGGCAGTCTGTATGAAAAGAGGAGACATTTTCGGACACGCAGAAAAAGTTTAGTGATTTTTTGGCGGTGAAAAGCAGGAGAATGACTGGAGAATGGAAAATTCTAGACCAAATAGCTGATTTGGAAAGTGAGATAAATGGGAGAATTTTTCTGGTTTGGCTAATTTGACCTAGAATTTTCTCTTTTCCAGTCATTCTCCTGAGTTTCACCTTTCTATGAATAACCCTGTCAGGGTTATTCAGAGAGCGGTGAAGAGCAGCAGAATGACTGGAGAATGGAAAATTCTAGGTCAAAATTGCTGATTTGCAAAGTGAGATAAATGGGAGAATTTTTATGGTTTGGCTATTTTGACCTGTTTAATCCCGAGGTGAAAAATAACATTGCTTTAGATGTTAAAAGCGGGCAATGAGGAAATTTTGTATTTTTTTTCACACAGCAGTTAAATGCAGCATATTAGGAAGTTTTAGGAGGGAAATTAACACTTCTCACTCAGAACAGAAGCAGACACCACACCTTCATTCTACATAAAATGTATCAAATTTATTAGACCAGACTAAAACACCTGTTGTTGTTATGCAGTTTGAAAAACACAGGTCATTTAGAGGTGAGAATCTTTGCACGTACACATTAGTTTTTAATTCAATATCTAATAAACCGTTGCTTATAATACTCTGCAGTAAAGAGTCTTTTTATTTCTAGATTTTTTTGGTATTTTTTAAGCCTTTTTTATACTTTTTTCAAAATGTCTTTTTTTTGCGAACTGGAACCGAACACACCCAAAAAGTACGAAGTTCACGAACTTTCGAATGACCAAAGTTCGACTCGAACTCTGAACTGATCGAACCAAACAGCTCATCTCTAGCCAGCACCAGTTAGAGAGGACAAGCGTGCCCCTGCAGAGGATGCACCAAGTCCACCACGACCAGAGGCACAGCCTCCCGACACAGGGGCTGCTTGCCCTCTTATCTGTGTCTGGGAGCGTCTGCCTGTCTCTTTCAGACATGTTGAGTGATATATAGATTAAATATATACAGAACTCTGATTCAACTCTGGTATAAAGATTAAAGATTTACAGAACTTTGGTATAACTCAGTGAGACACCCTGATAGCTAGCAGCCAGTGACAAGACACAGATTACAATTCCCAGAAACCTCCTATAAATCAGTGTGACCCCCTGATGGGTGGCAGTGAGAAGCCACAGATTACAATTCGCATAAATATGCTAGAAGTATGTGGGACCCCCTGATGGGTGGCAGTGGGAAGATGTCACGGAATGGCTCAGCACCCTCAGCCAGGGGCGGTGCAGGGACAGTAGAATGGCCATGGACAATTAGGTACGGTGGCACGCACGGAGTTTTAAAGTATGTTTATTTAGATGTGGTTATGTGTGGTGTAATAAAGTGTCCCCGTTTGTGTTGTGAAATGTATTTCCCTGTGTTTGCCTTGCCCGCCGCCATTTTCCGATTGCCTCGTGGCCGTTATCAGATTCTTCGAATCGGAAAATGGCCGATTCGAACCATCCGGTTCGAATCGTAAAATGGCCGATTCGGACCATCCGGTCCGAATCGGCGACTCCCCGAACCGTAATGGCCAGTGGGTCCTGGGAGGGCGGGCAGGGATTCCCATTGTATTGTAATTTGTGTGAAGTTGATAAATGCCTGAGCTGTGAATAATAAAGCCAGATTTAGCAGTGCATCCAGCCTCGTCTGATGTGTTATTTCTCCGCCGTGCTTTACCTTCTGAGTATCCCCCGCGGTCTCAGGGTACGGTGTCCAGGACGATCCGATCCGAACCGAGCGCTCTGTGCCTGCATCGAGCATCAGGGCAGAGGCGCAGCGTATGAGGTTCGGTTCCCAGACCATCAGACGGAGATCCGATCCGAAGGGCGCTGCTGTGTACCGCGCTTCGGTATTGCGAGGGACTGCGGTAAGATACGAAGACTCTGCCGGTTCCCGCAAGGTCCGAAGCTGCATCCAGTTCAGATCCGAAAAGCCCTTCACCTGAGATACGAAGATTCACCCGCACCTGGATCGGAAACGTTTCCCGCATAAGATCCGAAACGTTTCCCACATAAGATCCGAATATTTCCCCGCGGCTGCCAGATCCGATCTCCACAGACATCCCACACCCACAAGGTCAGTGAACCAGCTGCTCGGGACGCTGAGTACCGTATGGCTCAGTGGTCGGGCTGGTGCTAGGCAGGGGTCCCCTCCACCGCCCGCTAACCCCTTCCCAGGGTCACGCCAGGCCGCACGAGACGCCGAGTGTGCGTCACTCGGTAGTCGGGCCAGCGGTAAGCGACGGGGCCACGCAGATAGAGCACACCCGCAGGCGGAACAACATCCCATTCCGTCATACTGGTGGCAGCGGTGGGATAGCTCTCTGCAGGCCCTAGGGGGACCCTCATCATGACCGGGTATAGTGCATACAAACGGGACGTCCTGCGTGGCATGCTGGAGAACCGGGGCGGCGCCCCGGGCTCCAAGAGCCGGGAGACCATGATGGAGGAGCTGAGGAGGATGGATCAGGAGGCGGCGTTCGCAGCGTTGCCTGCTGACATAGCGCCGGCCACCGTCCCCGCCGAGCCCGAAGACAGTGACTTTTGCCGGAAGATGCGGGAGCGGATCTCCATGATGGGTCCGGCCCCATCGGAAGCTGAGATGAGGAGTCTGGTCCGAGAACTCGGCCAGGAAGAGGAGCGTGAGAGGGAGCGAGCGCACGAGCTACGGCTGGCTGAAGTGCGAAGCCGACGGAGTAGCCGTTCCCCGTCGGACCGTTACCCCGGGCGCAAAGTGCCGTTTCAGGCGTTCAAGGAGTTCTGGGAAGCCGAGGAGGAGATAGAAAGTTACCTCCAGGACTTTGAGCGCCTGTGCCGAGTGCATGAAGTGCACCGTGCCGACTGGGTGAGGATCTTGGCGTGTAAGCTGACCGGTCGGGCCGCCGAGGCTTATCGCACGGTGCCGGACGAAGAGGCCACCAGTTACTCACACGTCAAGCAGGCGCTGCTGAGCAGATTCGCTGTGACCCCTGAAGCCAGCCGGGTGAAGTTCCGGAATTCCCGCCGGCCCAGTGGCGCCACCCACGTGGAGTGGGCCCATCGGTTGCAGCGGGACTTGCGCACCTGGCTCTCGGGAAGCCAAGCGGAGACGGTAACGGAGATTACCCAACTGCTGCTGCTCGAGCAGTTTTTCGAGCACACACCCTCCGCTATCCGGGAGTGGGTGCGCGACAAGAAGCCCCAGACAGTGCAACAAGCGGCCACCTGGGCCGACGAGTACACGGACACTCGGAAGATGTCGGGGGGGAGCGGTCCCTGGCCGCCCGCCCAGCTTTACCCGCCCCACCACCTCCACCACCCCCACCACCAGCGGTCCGGACGCCGGTAGCACGGCCCACCAGCCGGCCCACCAACATGGCTAACGTCCGGTGCTACGGGTGCAACCAGGAGGGGCACTACAAGCAGTATTGCCCCAACCGACCGGAGTTGACCTGGCCGGCCGCCAGGCCATCGCCGGCGGTCCATTGCTGCGACGCCGAAGCTCCGTGGCCGGAGGCCCCGGAGGAATGGGAGCAGCTGCATGAGGCCGACCCCGTGCAAGCCGCCGCGGACGACAACCGCCGTCACCACCGCCAGGCGGTGTGGATAAACGGGCGGCCCGCTGAGGGGCTGCGGGACTCCGGGGCTACCATCACCCTGGTCCGGCCTCACTTGGTTCCGCCGAGCGACCGTCTGCGAAGCACTGTTGCAGTACGTGGCGGGGGGAAAGGTGCTCCGGCTCGAGACGGCCCGGGTTCACCTGGACTGGGGGAACGGGGAGAGGGAGGTGAGGGTGGGGTTGTTGAGGCAACTGCCGGCCGAGGTGCTCCTGGGTAACGACCTGGGGCAGCTCATTTCCGCTTACTCCACAGATGCAGCTACCCCGGTAACCACTAGGCAACAGAGCCAGCGCCACGACAGGGGCACTCCGCACGGGACCCAGGTGAGATCTCAACCAAAACCATCCCGACCTCCCAAACCTCCCCGACCTCCCAAACCTCCCCGACCTCCCAAACCTCCCCGACCCCCCAAACCTCCTAAACCCCCCGGCCACCCAGACAGCCATCACCTCCCATACCCCGACGGGACCCGACCCTTCCCTTCCCACCGGACCTACCTTCCCAGTGGTGTACCCCGGAGACGCTTCGCCACCAGACCCAGACCGACCCCACACTGCAGGGCTACCGGGACCGAGCCGGTCAGGGCCTGGACGACCAGAGAAAGGACAAGGTAGAGTGGGAGGATGGGCTGCTTTACCGGTACACCGTGAGGGAGGGGGCCAAGAAGAAGCAGGTCCCGCAGAAGCAGTTGGTGGTGCCTCAGGGCCCTAGGCAGGAGCTTCTGCGCTTGGCCCATGACATCCCCCTTGCAGGTCACTTAGGCCAGACGAAAACCCGGCACAGGTTGGCGCGCGCGTTTTTCTGGCCCCGCCTTAGCGAAGACACCCGCGACTATTGCCGCACCTGCCCAGTTTGCCAAAAAACTGGGAAGGCCGGGGATCACCCGAAAGCGCCCCTGCGCCCCATGCCCATCATTCAGGAGCCCTTTAGCCGGGTGGCGGTCGACATCATTGGGCCGTAGCTGCGGCCCAGTGCCACCGGTAAAAGGTACATCCTTACCGTAGTGGATTATGCCACCCGGTACCCCGAGGCTGTGGCCTTGGCCAACATCCAGGCGGACACCGTGGCGGACGCGCTCCTCCGGGTGTTCACGAGGGTGGGGTTTCCCCGAGAAATCCTATCCGATCAGGGTACCCAGTTCACCGCTGAGCTCACCCAACAGCTCTGGCGTCTCTGTGGGGTTAGGGCGCTGCATAGCGCCCCGTATCACCCTCAGACCAATGGGCTGTGCGAGCGGTTTAATGGGACCCTGAAGCAGCTCATTCGGGCCTTTGTGCACGAGAGCAGGGATTGGGAGAAGTATCTTCCCCACCTGCTGTTCGCCTACCGGGAGGTTCCGCAGGAATCCACCGGTTACTCCCCCTTTGAGCTGCTGTATGGGCGCCAGGTGAGAGGACCCCTGGATCTGGTTAGGGCTCAGTGGGAGGGGGCACAGGAGGAAGATGGGGTTCCTGTGCTGGATTACGTCTTGAAGCTCCGGGAGCGCTTGGCGGAACTGGTGGGGTTCGTGCAGGAGAACATGGAAATGGCCCAAGCTCAGCAGAAGGCGTGGTACGATCGCGCTGCGTGCAGTCGCTCGTTCTGCGTGGGGCAGAAGGTTCTGGTGTTGAAACCACAGCGGCAGAACAAGCTGCAGGCGGCCTGGCAAGGTCCCTACAAGGTGGTAACCCAACTGGGGGATACCACCTATGTGGTTGTCAGCTGCGCAGACACCAGAATCCAGCGGACGTTCCACCCCCTGGCTGCCTGGCCACCCCGGAAGTTCTTCCAACGGAAACGGTTCCGTCTCCTCGGCAGCCGGCGCGAATATGCTGAAGGCCTTCCATGAGCGGCCGGAGACGGTGGACGCCATATGCGCGCCGGCTGCCGAGGAGACGGAACCGTTTCCATTGGAAGAACTTCCGGGGGTGGCCAGGCAGCCTTCCGGGGTGGATCAGGTGCAGCTGGGGGAGGAGTTAGGACCCGAGAAACAGGCGCAGGCGCGGCAGCTGCTTCTCGCCTACCCGGGGGTTTTCTCGGCTCTCCCGGGATACACGGACCAGGCCATCCATCAGGTGGACACGCCCGGTCAGAGACCCCTTCGGCAACCTGCATACCGGCTCCCGGAAGCGGTCCGCGAGTCCATGCGGGCCGAGTTCCGGGAGATGCTGGAGCTGGGGGTCATTGAACCGTCGGCCAGTCCATGGGCGTCGCCCGTGGTCCTGGTGCCCAAGAAAGACGGTACCACCAGGTTCTGCATCGACTATCGGCGGATAAACGACTGTACCATTACGGACGCTTATCCCATGCCCCGAGTCGACGAGTTGCTAGACCAGATCTCCGGGGGTCATTTTTTGACCACGGTGGATCTGTGCAAGGGGTATTGGCAGATTCCCCTTGCCGAGGAGGCGACCCCGAAGTCGACCTTCATCACCCCGTTCGGCTTGTACCAGTTTCGAGTCATGCCGTTCGGGATGAAGAACGCCCCTGCTACCTTTCAGCGGTTAATCGATCGCCTCCTCGATGGCCTCCAGGGGTTCGCTTGCGCATACCTGGATGACATAGCCATCTATAGCCAGACCTGGGAGGAACATCTGGACCATGTAGGGACTGTCCTGGGCCGGATTAGGGACGCCAACCTGACCCTGAAGCCGGAGAAATGCAAAGTGGGGATGGCCGAGGTGCAGTATCTGGGCCACCGGGTGGGGTGCGGGATACAACGGCCAGAGCCCGCCAAGATAGAGGCCATTCTAGACTGGCCCACCCCTGTGACCAAGACCCAGGTCCTCGCCTTCCTGGGCACCGCGGGGTACTACAGAAAATTTGTACCCCATTACAGTGACCTGGCTAAACCCCTGACTGACCTGACCAAGAAATCCTTGCCCCGCCAAGTCCTGTGGTCCCCGGAGTGCGAACAGGCCTTTCGGCAACTGAAGGCCGCCCGACCCAAGCTCCCCTGCTGGCAGCTCCCAACTATAACAAACGTTTTGTTGTTCACACAGACGCGTCCATGTTCGGACTGGGAGCTGTCCTAAGTCAAGTGGGGGACGACGGGGGGGGATCATCCGGTGGCGTTCATCAGCCGGAAGCTGTTGCCACGAGAGGTGGGGTATGCTGCAGTGGAGAAGGAGTGCCTGGCCTTGGTCTGGGCCCTACGGAAGCTCCAACCCTATGTCTACGGTCGGTCCTTCACCGTGATGACCGACCATAACCCCTTGGTATGGCTCAACCGGGTGGCGGGGGAGAACGGCCGCCTGTTGCGGTGGAGCCTGGCTCTCCAACCCTTCAATTTTACAATTCAATATCGGCCCGGGTCGCAAAACGGTAACGCAGATGGGTTATCGCGGCAGTCGGCCCGGGAACCAGGGGATTGGGGAGCCCCGACTACCTCGGTACGACCTGTTGGGGTCCAACCGAGTGCGTCGGACCTTGGGGAGGGGAGGAGTGTCACGGAATGGCTCAGCACCCTCAGCCAGGGGCGGTGCAGGACAGTAGAATGGCCATGGACAATTAGGTACGGTGGCACGCACGGAGTTTTAAAGTATGTTTATTTAGATGTGGTTATGTGTGGTGTAATAAAGTGTCCCCGTTTGTGTTGTGAAATGTATTTCCCTGTGTTTGCCTTGCCCGCCGCCATTTTCCGATTGCCTCGTGGCCGTTATCAGATTCTTCGAATCGGAAAATGGCCGATTCGAACCATCCGGTTCGAATCGTAAAATGGCCGATTCGGACCATCCGGTCCGAATCGGCGACTCCCCGAACCGTAATGGCCAATGGGTCCTGTGAGGGCGGGCAGGGATTCCCATTGTATTGTAATTTGTGTGAAGTTGATAAATGCCTGAGCTGTGAATAATAAAGCCAGATTTAGCAGTGCATCCAGCCTCGTCTGATGTGTTATTTCTCCGCCGTGCTTTACCTTCTGAGTATCCCCCGCGGTCTCAGGGTACGGTGTCCAGGACGATCCGATCCGAACCGAGCGCTCTGTGCCTGCATCGAGCATCAGGGCAGAGGCGCAGCGTATGAGGTTCGGTTCCCAGACCATCAGACGGAGATCCGATCCGAAGGGCGCTGCTGTGTACCGCGCTTCGGTATTGCGAGGGACTGCGGTAAGATACGAAGACTCTGCCGGTTCCCGCAAGGTCCGAAGCTGCATCCAGTTCAGATTCGAAAAGCCCTTCACCGGAGATACGAAGATTCACCCGCACCTGGATCGGAAACGTTTCCCGCATAAGATCCGAAACGTTTCCCACATAAGATCCGAATATTTCCCCGCGGCTGCCAGATCCGATTTCCACAGACGTCCCACACCCACAAGGTCAGTGAACCAGCTGCTCGGGACGCTGAGTGCCGTAGGGCTCAGTGGTCGGGCTGGTTCTAGGCAGGGGTCCCCTCCACCGCCCGCTAACCCCTTCCCAGGGTCACGCCAGGCCGCACGAGACGCCGAGTGTGCGTCACTCGGTAGTCGGGCCAGCGGTAAGCGACGGGGCCACGCAGATAGAGCACACCCGCAGGCGGAACAACATCCCATTCCGTCATACTGACCCATCATGGAGATCCGCTCCCGCATCTTCCGGCAAAAGTCACTGTCTTCGGGCTCGGCGGGGACGGTGGCCGGCGCTATGTCAGCAGGCAACGCTGCGAACGCCGCCTCCTGATCCATCCTCCTCAGCTCCTCCATCATGGTCTCCCGGCTCTTGGAGCCCGGGGCGCCGCCCCGGTTCTCCAGCATGCCACGCAGGACGTCCCGTTTGTATGCACTATACCCGGTCATGATGAGGGTCCCCCTAGGGCCTGCAGAGAGCTATCCCACCGCTGCCACCAGTATGATGGAATGGGATGTTGTTCCGCCTGCGGGTGTGCTCTATCTGCGTGGCCCCGTCGCTTACCGCTGGCCCGACTACCGAGTGACACGCACTCGGCGTCTCGTGCGGCCTGGCGTGACCCTGGGAAGGGGTTAGCGGGCGGTGGAGGGGACCCCTGCCTAGCACCAGCCCGACCACTGAGCCATACGGTACTCAGCGTCCCGAGCAGCTGGTTCACTGACCTTGTGGGTGTGGGACGTCTGTGGAGATCGGATCTGGCAGCCGCGGGGAAATATTCGGATCTTTTGTGGGAAACGTTTCGGATCTTCTGCGGGAAACGTTTCCGATCCAGGTGCGGGTGAATCTTCGTATCTCAGGTGAAGGGCTTTTCGGATCTGAACTGGATGCAGCTTCGGACCTTGCGGGAACCGGCAGAGTCTTCGTATCTTACCGCAGTCCCTCGCAATACCGAAGCGCGGTACACAGCAGCGCCCTTCGGATCGGATCTCCGTCTGATGGTCTGGGAACCGAACCTCATACGCTGCGCCTCTGCCCTGATGCTCGATGCAGGCACAGAGCGCTCGGTTCGGATCGGATCGTCTTGGACACCGTACCCTGAGACCGCGGGGGATACTCAGAAGGTAAAGCACGGCGGAGAAATAACACATCAGACGAGGCTGGATGCACTGCTAAATCTGGCTTTATTATTCACAGCTCAGGCATTTATCAACTTCACACAAATTATCATACAATGGGAATCCCTGCCCGCCCTCCCAGGACCCATTGGCCATTACGGTTCGGGGAGTCGCCGATTCGGACCGGATGGTCCGAATCGGCCATTTTACGATTCGAAGAATCTGATAACGGCCACGAGGCAATCGGAAAATGGCGGCGGGCAAGGCAAACACAGGGAAATACATTTCACAACACAAACGGGGACACTTTATTACACCACACATAACCACATCTAAATAAACGTACTTTAAAACTCCGTGCGTGCCACCGTACCTAATTGTCCATGGCCATTCTACTGTCCCTGCACCGCCCCTGGCTGAGGGTGCTGAGCCATTCCGTGACAGAAGACACAGATTACAATTCGCATAAATCTGCTAGAAGTATGTGGGACCCCCTGATGGGTGGCAGTGAGAACCCACAGATTACAAGTCTCAGAAACGTCCTATAAATCAGTGTGACCCCCTGATGGGTGGCAGTCAGTGAGAACACACGGATTATAACAATTCCCCAAATATTTAGTAGAAATTAGTGACCCCCAAAATACTTGTTGGCAGTGACAAGAGACAGATCACCTCAATTCCCAGATATTTAGTAAAAATTAGTGCCCCCCAAAATAGTGACCCCCAAAATACTTGCTGGCAGTGACTATGTGAAGGTAGGAAAGGAGGAGGAGTGGCCCTGTATGTGAAAAACAACATAAAAACGAACCAAATAAAAGCGAGCGAGGTGAACATAGAGTCAGTTTGGGTTACGCTAACATTTGGCAATCATACAGTAGCTCGTGTAGGTGTGCTCTATAGACCCCCTGGACAAGTAGAAGAGCTAGATAATCTGCTGTTTGAGGAAATAGCCAAAATGGCAATGAAGGGGGAAGTTATTATCATGGGGGACTTTAATCATATGTTCTCAGTGAGAAGTTCAAAGGTTTCACAAAGGAATATTTAAACTAGGAGGGGGGACAAAAGGGTAAAATACAATCTGCCCAATTGTCTCCCAAAACTAAATCTGAGGGTGCAAGCAACATGCGGGGAAAAAAATGACAAGCTCAGAGTCGTGTCTATAAATGCTCGCAGTTTAGTCAATAAAATCAATGAACTGGAGGCAATGATGGCAGCTGAAAAAGTAGATTTAGTTGCGGTTACTGAGACATGGTTCAGTGAGAAAAATAACTGGGACATAACAATACCGGGGTACACTTTATATAGAAAAGACAGAGAAGGTAGGAAAGGAGGAGGAGTGGCCCTGTATGTGAAAAACAACATAAAAACAAACCAAATAAAAGTGAGCGAGGTGAACATAGAGTCAGTATGGGTTACGATAACATTTGGCAATCATACAGTAGCTCGTGTAGGTGTGATCTATAGACCCCCTGGACAAGCAGAAGAGCTAGATAATCTGCTGGTTGAGGAAATAGCCAAAATGGCAATGAAGGGGGAAGTTATTATAATGGGGGACTTTAATCTTCCTGATGTGAACTGGAAAACCAAAACAGTTGGGTGCACCAGGAGTACAAATATTCTAAACTCCCTACTGGGATTATCTCTAACACAAGTAGTTGAGGAGCCGACCCATAAAGAGGCCATATTGGATTTAATACTCACAAATGGAGGTTTGGTATCAGACGTTGTTGTAGGTGAAAATTTGGGATCTAGTGATCACCAGTCAGTGTGGTTTAATATAAGAACAGGGATGGAGCCGCACCACACAAGAACAAAAGTTTTAGACTTTAAAAAACAGATTTTTCTAAAATGAGATTTTGTGTGAAGGAGTCATTATCAGACTGGAGGAGTTTAAAGGGAGTTCAGGAGAAAAGGGATTATTTAAAGGAAGCATTATTGAAGGCCACAGTCAATTGCATTCGGCTTGTTAGCAAAAACAAAAAAGGGAAGAAACCACTGTGGTACTCTGCAGAAGTGGCCAAAATAGTGAAGAACAAAAAGACAGCATTCAATAATTATAAAAAAACTCAGAGTGAAGACGATAGGCAAACCTATAAGATTAGGCAGAAAGAGGCAAAGCAATTTATAAGAGCTTCCAAAGCACACGCAGAAGAGAAAATAGCTCAGTCAGTAAAAAAGGGGGACAAAACATTTTTTTAGATACATAAACGAGAAAAGAAAAGTAAAACGAGGATTAGTTAGATTAAAAACAAAGGAAGGATGGTATGTAGAAGAGGATAAAAGTCTCGCTGACTGCCTCAATGAATATTTTTGTTCAGTCTTTGCAGAAGAAAAGGAAGGAAAGGGACCTCAGTTAGGAGGAAACACTAACGAGACATTTACATATCAGTTTACAGAGGAGGAGGTTCTACAGCAGCTGTCTAAAGTAAAGACAAATAAGTCAATGGGGCCTGATGGGATCCACCCTAAATTATAAAAAGAGCTCAGTGATGTAATAGCAAAACCGTTAACAGATTTATTTAACCAATCCTTGTTAACAGGAGTCGTCCCAGAAGACTGGAAATTAGCAAATGTTGTGTCCATTCACAAGAAGGGTAGTAGGGAGGAATCGGGGAACTATAGGCCAGTTAGTCTTACGTCAGTAGTGGGGAAATTAATGGAAACCATGTTAAAGGAAAGGATTGTTGAACATCTAAAAACACATAGATTACAGGATCAGAAACAACATGGGTTTACCTCAGGGAGATCATGCCAAACTAGTCTTATTGATTTTTTTGATTGGGTAACAAAAATAATAGACACAGGTGGTGCAGTAGACATCGCTTATTTAGATTTCAGTAAGGCTTTTGATACTGTTCCGCATAGAAGGCTTATAAATAAATTGCAATCTTTGAGCTTGGATTCCAATATGGTTGAATGGATTAGGCAGTGGCTCAGTGACAGGCAACAGAGGGTTGTGGTAAATGGAGTTTATTCGGCGCAAGGTCTTGTTACCAGTGGGGTACCTCAGGGGTCAGTACTTGGACCCATTCTCTTTAATATTTTTATTAGTGATATTGCAGAAGGTAGTAATGGTAAAGTATGTCTTTTTGCTGATGACACAAAGATTTGCAACAGGGTTGACGTTCCTGGAGGGATCAGCCAAATGACAAATGATTTAGGTAAACTAAAAAAATGGTGGGAGTTGTGGCAATTGAGTTTTAATGTGGATAAGTGCAAGATAATGCACCTGGGACGTAAAAACCCAAGGGCTGAATATAGAATATTTGATACATCTGAGGGTTGGGATTTAGGGGTTATTATTTCAGAGGATCTAAGGGTAAGTAGTCAATGTAATAGAGCAGCAGGAAATGCTGGCAGAATGCTTGGTTGTGTAGGGAGAGGTATTAGCAGTAGGAAAAGGGAAGTGCTCATGCCACTGTACAGAGCACTGGTGAGACCTCACTTGGAGTACTGTGTGCAGTACTGGAGACCGTATCTCCAGAAGGATATAGACATCTTAGAGAGAGTTCAGAGAAGGGCTACTAAAATGGTGTACGGCTTGAAGGAGAAAAGTTACCAGGAAAGGCTTAATGATCTTAACATGTACAGCTTGGAAAAAAGACGAGACAGAGGAGATATGATAGAAACATTTAAATACGTAAAGGGAATCCACAAGGTAGAGGAAGGGAGTATATTTAAAAGGAAACAAAGTAGCAAAACAAGAGGACATAGTCTTAGATTAGAGGGGCAAAGGTTTAAAAGTAGCATTATTTTACTGAGAGGGTGGTGGATACATGGAACAGTCTTCCAGTAGAAGTGGTAGAGGCCAAAACAGTAATTGAATTTAAGCAGGCATGGGATAGGCATAAGGCTATCCTAAACAAAAGATAAATCCAGGTCAAGTATCCATGTAATTGGGCGACTAGATGGGCCAAAAGGTTCTTATCTGCCGACATTTTCTATGTTTCTATGTTTCCCTGTTGTCTGTGTGGTATGTTCCATGATGTCTGTGTGGTATGTTCCCTGATGTCTGTGTGGTATGTTCCATGATGTCTGTGTGGTATGTTCCTTGATGTCTGTGTGGTATGTTCCTTGATGTCTTTGTGGTATGTTCCATGATGTCTGTGTGGTATGTTCCTTGATGTCTGTGTGGTATGTTCCATGATGTCTGTGTGGTATGTTCCTTGATGTCTGTGTGGTATGTTCCTTGATGTCTGTGTGGTATGTTCCTTGATGTCTTTGTGGTATGTTCCATGATGTCTGTGTGGTATGTTCCTTGATGTCTTTGTGGTATGTTCCATGATGTCTGTGTGGTATGTTCCCCTATGTCTGTGTGGTATGTTCCCCGATGTGTTCATCCCAGGGTGTAGTGTAGTATATACTGCGCTGTTTCCCTGATTTGTAAAACCTTTTATTTCATTTTAGGGAGCGGTGATAACGGGGGGGGGACCCTTCAGTCGGGGCGCATTGTGATAGAGATATTCTCAGTTCCTGTAAAACATTACCTTGTGATTTTGGATTAGCTCCTCCTTTTTAAAAAACACAAATCACTCAGTGCCCCCCCCCTATAAACGAATCCAGACCTTTTGAGGACTCGCCCCCTGGGTGTGCGGATCCAGCGGGGAATTCTGGGACATGACGTACAATCCTTCTTGCTTCAGTTTTACAAGATATAGAAAATATAGAAATAGAGGGAAAATCGATGATTTTGTTTTGGGTTTTAAATAACGACCGAGACAAAGACGATACTTGTTATGGTTTATTTGTGTGTTTTGTGAGACAGGATGCGGCTCACGTTGTATGGAGCAGACGGCCACATTAATGATCCATACACCTTCTTATTGTGAGGCTGCGGAGCATCGCTGGCCACACCCACTGCTCTCAGAACTTTATGTAACAGTCTTCTTCTTTAACACATTGTCCTCGGCTGTTTACGAAGTATCCTGTGTCACAGAAGCAGCCTATTAGACAGGGAAGGGGGCAGGCACCAGGCAGGTCGTCCTTATTGGCGCACGTCTTTTCACAAGCTGTGCCACATGTTTTAAAGACGGCGTGAGGCTGGTGACAAGAAACTGGAAAAGGAGGACATGAGACAGAGGATAAGTTACTACATACAATAAACAAATAGCGATACATGTGTGCGAATACAAAGAATGACAGATCCTCGTGGGTGGGGCTTCCCGGCAGATAATCACAGTGTCTGACTGTTATGAATGAACGGGAGGAAGTGGGAAATATCCCCCACTTTTACAGCAAATAATGAAAAGCTAGAAAGGGGGAAATGCTTTAATTTGTCCATTTTTAAGGCTAGGGTCAGACGAAAGCATTTTTCCCCGCGAACGTGAAAAAGTGCGTCCGAACGCATTGACGTATTTTTTCACGGAATGCGCAAAAACGGTCAGACGACGCGCATTTTCGGGCGTGATTTTGTACG
Organism: Leptobrachium leishanense; assembly: GCA_009667805.1. Classification (NCBI taxonomy): domain Eukaryota; kingdom Metazoa; phylum Chordata; class Amphibia; order Anura; family Megophryidae; genus Leptobrachium; species Leptobrachium leishanense. The sequence goes on from RXON01003163.1 coordinate 38,865, forward strand.
GATCGTCAATAAAACTCTTTTTGCGTCTGGACGTTATGTAGGCTGGACATTAGCAGTGTCTGACATCTCCTAATCACGCACACACGCCGCTATGCCGCAGCTGCGCACTCAGTACGTCCGTACTAGCGGTTCAGCGTTCTCAAAAAAATGCGTTCAAATTCCACTTGCGTTGCACGGCTGGACTTTTGTGCGGCCGTACATCGTATATTGGCCGTAATTGCCCGTCATCTGCTGCTAGTGCAGCCGTAATTATGTGCGCCAGAACGCAGGTTAAAAGTGCGCTGGTCTGACCCCAGCCTTAATCGGCCACATGTGAAGAAGAAAATCCCCCCTCCCCGCTTCGCTCATGAATGATTCGTTATCTCGACGCACTTTACTTCCCTTTAAACCTATAAATGCAGGATTTCATCACAACAAATCTCCTCGTCGCCTCATTTCCACGTGTCATGTATTTACTTACCTATGGCCGCTGTCTGTTGTACCAGAGCCAGACACAGCACTAAAACACAAAGACAATCATTATACACGGAATAATAACAATGTAACACTCACTCATACTCACTGTGTGCATCGAATCACAACAATACACAGAAGGCTTTATAAAATCTCCTGAACATCCGAACTGTTTCACACTCTCACACGTACACACACGTACACACACTCACACGTACACACATTCACACTCACACGTACACACACTCACACATACACACACTCACACATACACACGTACACACACTCACACATACACACACTCACACGTACACACACTCACACATACACACACTCACACATACACACGTACACACACTCACACATACACACACTCACACGTACACACACTCACACATACACACACTCACACGTACACACATTCACACTCACACGTACACACACTCACACATACACACACTCACACATACACACGTACACACACTCACACGCACGTACACACTCTCACACGTACACACACTCACACATACACGCACTCACAGGTACACACACTCGTACGTACACATACACACGCGCACACATACACACACACGTACACACACTCACACGTACACACTCTCACACGTACACACTCTCACACGTACACACACTCACACGTACACACACTCACACGTACACACACTCGTACGTACTCACACGTACACTCACACTCACACACACTCACATATACACACACTCACACGTACACACACGTACACACACTCACAAATACACACGTACACACACTCACACATACACTCACACGAACACACACTCACACGTACACACACTCACATGTACACTCACACGAACACACACTCACATGTACACACACACGTACACACACTCACACGTACACACACACAAATGTACACTCACACGAACACACACTCACACGTACACACACTCACACGTACACACACTCACATGTACACTCACACGAACACACTCACACGCACTCACACACTCACACGCACTCACACACTCACATGTACACACACACGCACACACACTAACACATACACACATGTACACACATAAGTACACACAAGTACACGCACTCACATGTACATACTCTCATATACACACCCACATATACACAATCACACATACATACACCCAGTCTCGAGTACACACACAATCAGATATACACAATCACACATACATACACATGCTCATGAGTACAAACACACAATCAGATAGACACACTTGGGCATGTTGATCTTGGGGTGGTAAGAGCTCATCCAGGAGGAGATGCCAGATAAGCAGTCACTGACTTTGGAAAGGACAGGGAGAGAGATCAGGGGTGGATCTGAGTATCCTCAGCATAGAGGAGGTAATTGAAGCCAAAGCTGTTAATGATTTTGCACAGGGAGGAGGTGTAGATAGAGAAGAGCAGAGGACCAAGGACAGAGCCTTGAGGTACACCAACTGCGCTCAGCGAGGCGGCCAGACGGGCGTCAGAGTGGAAGGAACATCCACTCTAACAGACATCCCTTCCGCTCTGCAAAATGCTGGTCTGACCCCGGCCAAAGCCAATATTTCTATTGGACAATAAGGCTGATATTCCCATTGGATGTTAAAGTCGATATTTCTTCATTGGATGTTAAAGTCGATATTTCATTGGATGTTAAAGTCGATATTTCATTGGATGTTAAAGCAGATATTTCATTGGACAGTGCAGTTGGTTGTCGAAAAATAAAGCTACAAGTGCTGCCTGGCTCCTGATAAATGGATTTTCAGGCAGAGAATCAAAGGGAATCAGTCTGAAATCTGTTATTAAACACTGACAGGGGCGAAAAGACCATTAAGGCAATAGGGCACCCCCTGTGGGCCCTGGCTTAGGAAGGGCCTTTACTGTCCAATGAAATATAGGCTTTATTGTCCAATGAAATTTTCCATTGAACTGTAAAGCCGATATTTCATTGGACAATAAAGCCAATATCTCATTGGATGGTGCAGCCAATATCTCATTGGATGGTGCAGCCGATATCCCATTGGATGGTGCAGCCGATATCTCAATGGATGGTGCACCCGATATCTCAATGGATGGTGCAGCCGATATCTCATTGGATGGTGCAGCCGATATCCCATTGGATGGTGCAGCCGATATCTCAATGGATGGTGCAGCCGATATCTCATTGGATGGTGCAGCCAATATCCCAATGGATGGTGCAGCCGATATCCCATTGGATGGTGCAGCCGATATCTCATTGGATGGTGCAGCCGATATCTCAATGGATGGTGCAGCTGATATCTCAATGGATGGTGCAGCCGATATCTCAATGGATGGTGCAGCCGATATCTCATTGGATGGTGCAGCCGATATCTCAATGGATGGTGCAGCCGATATCTCATTGGATGGTGCAGCCGATATCTCATTGGATGGTGCAGCCGATATCTCAATGGATGGTGCAGCCGATATCTCATTGGATGGTGCAGCCGATATCCCAATGGATGGTGCAGCCGATATCCCATTGGATGGTGCAGCCGATATCTCATTGCATGGTGCAGCCGTTATCTCAATGGATGGTGCAGCCGATATCTCATTGGATGGTGCAGCCGATATCTCATTGGATGGTGCAGCCGATATCTCAATGGATGGTGCAGCCGATATCTCATTGGATGGCGCAGCCGATATCACATTGGATGGTGCAGCCGATATCTCAATGGATGATGCAGCTGATATCGCATTGGATGGTGCAGCCGATATTGCATTGGATGGTGCAGCCGATATCTCATTGGATGGTGCAGCCGATATCTCAATGGATGGTGCAGCCCATATCTCAATGGATGGTGCAGCCGATATCTCATTGGATGGTGCAGCCGATATAACATTGGATGGTGCAGCCGATATCCCATTGGATGGTGCAGCCGATATTTCATTGGATGGTGCAGCCGATATCCAAATGGATGGTGCAGCCAATATCTCATTGGATGGTGCAGCCGATATCTCATTGGATGGTGCAGCCGATATCTCATTGGATGGTGCAGCCGATATCCCAATGGATGGTGCAGCCGATTTCCCATTGGATGGTGCAGCCGATATCTCATTGGATGGTGCAGCTGATATCTCAATGGATGGTGCAGCCGATATCTCATTGGATGGTGCAGCCGATATCACATTGGATGGTGCAGCCGATATCTCAATGGATGGTGCAGCCCATATCGAATTGGATGGTGTAGCCGATATCACATTGGATGGTGCAGCCGATATCACATTGGATGGTGCAGCCGATATCACATTGGATGGTGCAGCCGATATCACATTGGATGGTGCAGCCGATATCTCAATGGATGGTGCAGCCCATATCGAATTTGAAGGTGCAGCCGATATCGCATTGGATGGTGCAGCCGATATCTCATTGGATGGTGCAGCCGATATCTCATTGGATGGTGCAGCCGATATCCCATTGGATGGTGCAGCCGATATCACATTGGATGGTGCAGCTGATATTTCATTGGATGGTGGAGCCGATATCTCATTGGTTGGTGCAGCCGATATCTCAATGGATGGTGCAGCCGATATCTCATTGGATGGTGCAGCCATAGGAGCCTATACCTGAGCCGTATGTTTATTGGAAATCAAAACACAGATAAACCGGAATATCAATCTCCTAAACTGAGAAATGGAGGAAAAATGTGCAGGTTTGAGCTATCGGGCGCATTAAATCAAGGCCCACCCTCATTCATTGAATTATTTCCCCAAACTCACCCAATCCCAGGAGCAGAATCACCGTGTTTGTCTTCATGTTTCCCTCCTCAGGTCTGTAATACAGAGACACACAGTTACAATACAGGGTGAGACGTCACAATCCAGAGAGGGGATGTAATACAGAGACATGGGGAGAGACGTCACAATACTGAGAGGGGATGTAATACAGAGACATGGGGAGAGACGTCACAATACTGAGAGGGGATGTAATACAGAGACACAGGAAGAGACGTCACAATACAGAGAGGGGATGTAATACAGAGACATGGGGAGAGACGTCACAATACTGAGAGGGGATGTAATACAGAGACACAGGAAGAGACGTCACAATACAGAGAGGGGATGTAATATAGAGACACCGGGTGAGACGTCACAATACAGAGAGGGGGATGTAATACAGAGACACAGGATGAGAAGTCACAATACAGAGAGGGGATGTAATACAGAGACACATGGTGAAACGTCACAATATAGAGAGGGGATGTAATACAGAGACACAGGGTGAGGCGTCACAATACAGAGAGGGGATGTAATACAGATACACATGGTGAAACGTCACAATATAGAGAGAGGGATTAATACAGAAACACATGGTGAAACGTCACAATATAGAGAGGGGATGTAATACAGAGACACAGGGTGAGGCGTCTCACAATATAGAGAGGGGATGTAATACAGAGACACAGGATGAGACATCACAATACAGAGAGGGGATGTAATACAGAGACATGGGGAGAGACGTCACAATACTGAGAGGGGATGTAATACAGAGGCACAGGAAGAGACGTCACAATACAGAGAGGGATGTAATATAGAGACACCGGGTGGGACGTCACAATACAGAGAGGGGATGTAATACAGAGACACAGGGTGAGACGTCACAATACAGAGAGGGGGGTGTAATACAGAGACACAGGATGAGACGTCACAATACAGAGAGGGGATGTAATACAGAAACACATGGTGAAACGTCACAATACAGAGAGGGGATGTAATACAGATACACATGGTGAAACGTCACAATATAGAGAGAGGGATTAATACAGAAACACATGGTGAAACGTCACAATATAGAGAGGGGATGTAATACAGAGACACAGGATGAGACGTCACAATACAGAGAGGGGATGTAATACAGAGACACATGGTGAAACGTCACAATATAGAGGAGGGATGTAATACAGAGACACAGGGTGAGGCGTCTCACAATATAGAGAGGGGATGTAATACAGAGACACAGGATGAGGCGTCACAATACAGAGAGGGGATGTAATACAGAAACACATGGTGAAACGTCACAATATAGAGAGGGGATGTAATACAGAGACACAGGGTGAGACGTCACAATACAGAGAAGGGGATGTAATACAGAGTCACAGGATGAGACGTCACAATACAGAGAGGGGATGTAATACAGAGACATGGGGTGAGACGTCACAATACAGAGAGGGGATGTAATACAGAGACACGGGGTGAGACGTCACAATATAGAGAGGGGATGTAATACAGAGACACAGGGTGAGACGTCACAATACAGAGAAGGGGATGTAATACAGAGACACAGGATGAGACGTCACAATACAGAGACACAGGATGAGGCGTCACAATACAGAGGGGGGATGTAATACAGAGACACAGGGTGAGACGTCACAATACAGAGACACAGGATGAGGCGTCACAATACAGAGGGGGGATGTAATACAGAGACACAGGGTGAGACGTCACAATACAGAGAGGGGATGTAATATAGAGTCACAGGATGAGACGTCACAATACAGAGAGAGGATGTAATACAGAGTCACAGGATGAGACGTCACAATACAGAGAGGGGATGTAATACAGAGTCACAGGATGAGACGTCACAATACAGAGAGGGGATGTAATACAGAGACATGGGGTGAGACGTCACAATACAGAGAGGGGATGTAATACCGAGACACGGGGTGAGACGTCACAATATAGAGAGGGGATGTAATACAGAGACACAGGATGAGACGTCACAAATTACAGAGAGGGGATGTAATACAGAGACACAGGATGAGACGTCACAATACAGAGAAGGGGATGTAATACAGAGTCACAGGATGAGACGTCACAATACAGAGAGGGGATGTAATACAGAGACATGGGGGAGACGTCACAATACAGAGAGGGGATGTAATACAGAGACACAGGATGAGACGTCACAAATTACAGAGAGGGGATGTAATACAGAGACACAGGGTGAGACATCACAATACAGAGAGGGGATGTAATATAGAGACACCGGGTGAGATGTCACAATACAGAGAGGGGATGTAATACAGAGACACAGGGTGAGATGTCACAATACAGAGAGGGGATGTAATACAGAGACACAGGGTGAGACGTCACAATACAGAGAGGGGATGTAATACAGAGACACAGGGGAGGAGGCGTCACAATACAGAGAGGGGATGTAATACAGATACACATGGTGAAACGTCACAATATAGAGAGAGGGATTAATACAGAAACACATGGTGAAACGTCACAATATAGAGAGGGGATGTAATACAGAGACACAGGGTGAGGCGTCTCACAATTAGAGAGGGGATGTAATACAGAGACACAGGATGAGACATCACAATACAGAGAGGGGATGTAATACAGAGACATGGGGAGAGACGTCACAATACTGAGAGGGGATGTAATACAGAGGCACAGGAAGAGACGTCACAATACAGAGAGGGATGTAATATAGAGACACCGGGTGGGACGTCACAATACAGAGAGGGGATGTTAATACAGAGACACAGGGTGAGACGTCACAATACAGAGAGGGGGGTGTAATACAGAGACACAGGATGAGACGTCACAATACAGAGAGGGGATGTAATACAGAAACACATGGTGAAACGTCACAATACAGAGAGGGGATGTAATACAGATACACATGGTGAAACGTCACAATATAGAGAGAGGGATTAATACAGAAACACATGGTGAAACGTCACAATATAGAGAGGGGATGTAATACAGAGACACAGGGTGAGACGTCTCACAATATAGAGAGGGGATGTAATACAGAGACACAGGATGAGACGTCACAATACAGAGAGGGGATGTAATACAGAGACACATGGTGAAACGTCACAATATAGAGAGGGGATGTAATACAGAGACACAGGGTGAGGCGTCTCACAATATAGAGAGGGGATGTAATACAGAGACACAGGATGAGGCGTCACAATACAGAGAGGGGATGTAATACAGAAACACATGGTGAAACGTCACAATATAGAGAGGGGATGTAATACAGAGACACAGGGTGAGACGTCACAATACAGAGAAGGGGATGTAATACAGAGTCACAGGATGAGACGTCACAATACAGAGAGGGGATGTAATACAGAGACATGGGGTGAGACGTCACAATACAGAGAGGGGATGTAATACAGAGACACGGGGTGAGACGTCACAATATAGAGAGGGGATGTAATACAGAGACACAGGGTGAGACGTCACAATACAGAGAAGGGAAGTAATACAGAGACACAGGATGAGACGTCACAATACAGAGACACAGGATGAGGCGTCACAATACAGAGGGGGGATGTAATACAGAGACACAGGGTGAGACGTCACAATACAGAGACACAGGATGAGGCGTCACAATACAGAGGGGGGATGTAATACAGAGACACAGGGTGAGACGTCACAATACAGAGAGGGGATGTAATATAGAGTCACAGGATGAGACGTCACAATACAGAGAAGGGGATGTAATACAGAGTCACAGGATGAGACGTCACAATACAGAGAGGGGATGTAATACAGAGTCACAGGATGAGACGTCACAATACAGAGAGGGGATGTAATACAGAGACATGGGGTGAGACGTCACAATACAGAGAGGGGATGTAATACAGAGACACGGGGTGAGACGTCACAATATAGAGAGGGGATGTAATACAGAGACACAGGGTGAGACGTCACAATACAGAGAAGGGAAGTAATACAGAGACACAGGATGAGACGTCACAATACAGAGACACAGGATGAGGCGTCACAATACAGAGAGGGGATGTAATACAGAGACACAGGGTGAGACGTCACAATACAGAGACACAGGATGAGGCGTCACAATACAGAGGGGGGATGTAATACAGAGACACAGGGTGAGACGTCACAATACAGAGAGGGGATGTAATATAGAGTCACAGGATGAGACGTCACAATACAGAGAAGGGGATGTAATACAGAGTCACAGGATGAGACGTCACAATACAGAGAGGGGATGTAATACAGAGACACAGGATGAGACGTCACAATACAGAGAGGGGATGTAATACAGAGACATGGGGTGAGACGTCACAATACAGAGAGGGGATGTAATACCGAGACACGGGGTGAGACGTCACAATATAGAGAGGGGATGTAATACAGAGACACAGGATGAGACGTCACAAATTACAGAGAGGGGATGTAATACAGAGACACAGGATGAGACGTCACAATACAGAGAAGGGGATGTAATACAGAGTCACAGGATGAGACGTCACAATACAGAGAGGGGATGTAATACAGAGACATGGGGTGAGACGTCACAATACAGAGAGGGGATGTAATACAGAGACACAGGATGAGACGTCACAAATTACAGAGAGGGGATGTAATACAGAGACACAGGGTGAGACATCACAATACAGAGAGGGGATGTAATATAGAGACACCGGGTGAGATGTCACAATACAGAGAGGGGATGTAATACAGAGACACAGGGTGAGATGTCACAATACAGAGAGGGGATGTAATACAGAGACACAGGGTGAGACGTCACAATACAGAGAGGGGATGTAATACAGAGACACAGGATGAGACGTCACAATACAGAGAGGGGATGTAATATAGAGACACAGGGTGAGGTGTCTCACAATACAGAGAGGGGATGTAATATGGAGACACACACGGGGAGAGGCGTCTCACAATATAGAGAGGGGATGTAATACAGAAACACATGGTGAAATGTCACAATACAGAGAGGGGATGTAATACAGAGACACGGGGAGAGACGTCACAATATAGAGAGGAGATGTAATACAGAGACACAGGGTGAGGCGTCTCACAATACAGAGAGGGGATGTAATACAGAGAACAGGGTGAGACGTCACAATACAGAGAGAGGATGTAATACAGAAACACAGGGTGAGACGTCACAATACATAGAGGGGTTGTAATACAGAGACACAGGGAGGGCGTGTCACAATACAGAGAGGGGATGTAATACAGAGAACACAGGGTGAGACGTCACAATACAGAGAGAGGATGTAATACAGAAACACAGGGTGAGACGTCACAATACATAGAGGGGTTGTAATACAGAGACACAGGGTGAGGCGTGTCACAATACAGAGAGGGGATGTAATACAGAGACACAGGATGAGACGTCACAATACAGAGAGGGGATGTAATATAGAGACACAGGGTGAGGTGTCTCACAATACAGAGAGGGGATGTAATATGGAGACACACACGGGGAGAGGCGTCTCACAATATAGAGAGGGGATGTAATACAGAAACACATGGTGAAATGTCACAATACAGAGAGGGGATGTAATACAGAGACACGGGGAGAGACGTCACAATATAGAGAGGAGATGTAATACAGAGACACAGGGTGAGGCGTCTCACAATACAGAGAGGGGATGTAATACAGAGAACACAGGGTGAGACGTCACAATACAGAGAGAGGATGTAATACAGAAACACAGGGTGAGACGTCACAATACATAGAGGGGTTGTAATACAGAGACACAGGGTGAGGCGTGTCACAATACAGAGAGGGGATGTAATACAGAGAACACAGGGTGAGACGTCACAATACAGAGAGAGGATGTAATACAGAGACACAGGGTGAGACGTCACAATACAGAGAGAGGATGTAATACAGAGACACAGGATGAGACGTCACAATACAGAGAGAGGATGTAATACAGAGACACAGGGTGAGACGTCACAATACAGAGAGGGGATGTAATACAGAGTCACAGGATGAGACGTCACAATACAGAGAGAGGATGTAATACAGAGACACAGGGTGAGACGTCACAATACAGAGAGAGGATGTAATGCAGAGACACGGGGTGAGACGTCACAATACAGAGAGGGGATGTAATACAGAGACACAGGGTGAGACGTCACAATACAGAGAGGGGATGTAATACAGAGACACAGGGTGAGACGTCACAATACAGAGACACAGGATGAGACGTCACAATACAGAGACACATGGTGAGACGTCACAATACAGAGACACAGGGTGAGACGTCACAATACAGAGAGGGGATGTAATACAGAGAAACAGGGTGAGACGTCACAATACAGAGAGGGGATGTAATACAGAGACACAGGGTGAGACGTCACAATATAGAGAGAGGATGTAATACAGAGACACAGGGTGAGGCGTCTCACAATACAGAGAGAGGATGTAATACAGAGACACAGGGTGAGACGTCACAATATAGAGAGAGGATGTAATACAGAGACACAGGGTGAGACGTCACAATACAGAGAGATGATGTAATACAGAGACACAGGGTGAGACGTCACAATATAGAGAGCGGATGTAATACAGAGACATGGGGTGAGACGTCACAATACAGAGAGGGGATGTAATACAGAGACACAGGGAGAGACGTCACAATATAGAGAGGGGATGTAATATAGAGACACAGGGTGAGACGTCACAATACTGAGAGGGGATGTAATACAGAGACACCGGGTGAGACGTCACAATACAGAGAGAGGATGTAATACAGAGACACAGGGTGAGACGTCACAATATAGAGAGAGGATGTAATACAGAGACATGGGGTGAGACGTCACAATACAGAGAGGGGATGTAATACAGAGACACAGGGAGAGACGTCACAATACAGAGAGGGGATGTAATACAGAGACACGGGGAGAGACGTCACAATATAGAGAGGGGATGTAATACAGAGACACCGGGTGAGACGTCACAATACAGAGAGAGGATGTAATACAGAGACACAGGGTGAGACGTCACAATATAGAGAGAGGATGTAATACAGAGACACAGGGTGAGACGTCACAATATAGAGAGAGGATGTAATACAGAGACACAGGGTGAGACGTCACAATATAGAGAGAGGATGTAATACAGAGACACAGGGTGAGACGTCACAATACAGAGAGAGGATGTAATACAGAGACACAGGGTGAGACGTCACAATACAAAGAGGGGATGTAATACAGAAACACATGGTGAAACTTCACAATACAGAGAGGGGATGTAATACAGAGACACAGGGTGAGACGTCACAATACAGAGACACAGGGTGAGACGTCACAATACAGAGAGAGGATGTAATACAGAGACACAGGGTGAGACGTCACAATACAGAGAGGGGATGTAATACAAAAACACATGGTGAAACGTCACAATATAGAGAGGGGATGTAATACAGAGACACAGGATGAGACGTCACAATACAGAGAGAGGATGTAATACAGAGACACAGGGTGAGACGTCACAATACAGAGAGAGGATGTAATACAGAGACACGGTGAGACGTCACAATACAGAGAGAGGATGTAATACAGAGACACAGGGTGAGACGTCACAATACAGAGAGGGGATGTAATACAGAGACACAGGGTGAGGCGTCACAATACAGAGACCCAGGGTGAGACATCACAATACAGAGAGGGTATGTAATACAGATTCAGGGTGAGACGTCACAATACAGAGACACAGGGTGAGACGTCACAATACAGAGACACAGGGTGAGACGTCACAATACAGAGACACAGGGTGAGACGTCACAATACAGAGAGGGGATGTAATACAGACACACAGGGTGAGACGTCACAATACAGAGAGGGGATGTAATACAGAGACACAGGGTGAGACGTCACAATACAGAGAGGGGATGTCATACAGAGAAACAGGGTGAGACGTCACAATACAGAGAGGGGATGTATTATAGAGACACAGGATGAGACGTCACATACAGAGACACAGGGTGAGACGTCACAATACAGAGAGGGGATGTAATACAGACACACAGGGTGAGACGTCACAATACAGAGAGGGGATGTAATACAGAGACACAGGGTGAGACGTCACAATACAGAGAGGGGATGTCATACAGAGAAACAGGGTGAGACGTCACAATACAGAGAGGGGATGTATTATAGAGACACAGGATGAGACGTCACAATACAGAGACACAGGGTGAGACGTCACAATACAGAGAGGGGATGTAATACAGAGACACAGGGTGAGACGTCACAATACAGAGAGGGGATGTAATACAGAAACACAGGGTGAGACGTCACAATACAGAGATGGGATGTAATACAGAGACACAGAATGAGACGTCACAATACAGAGAGGGGATGTAATACAGAGACACAGGGTGAGGCATCTCACAATACAGAGATGGGATGTAATACAGAGACACAGGGTGAGACGTCACAATACAGAGATGGGATGTAATACAGAGACACAGGGTGAGACGTCACAATACAGAGAGGGGATGTAATACAGAGACACAGGATGAGACGTCACAATACAGAGAGGGGATGTAATACAGAGACACAGGATGAGACGTCACAATACAGAGAGGGGATGTAATACAGAGACACAGGATGAGACGTCACAATATAGAGAGGGGATGTAATACAGAGACACAGAATGAGACGTCACAATACAGAGAGGGGATGTAATACAGAGACACAGGGTGAGGCATCTCACAATACAGAGAGGGGATGTAATACAGAGACACAGGATGAGACGTCACAATACAGAGAGGGGATTTAATACAGAGACACAGGGTGAGACATCACAATACAGAGAGGGGATGTAATACAGAGACACAGGATGGGACGTCACAATACAGAGAGGGGATGTAATACAGAGACACAGGATGAGACGTCACAATACAGAGAGGGGATGTAACACAGACACAGGGTGAGACATCACAATACAGAGATTGACCTAAGACAAGGAGAGAACTGCCATTCCATAAAAAGACAGAAAACTCTCGTCTAAACTTTACCCCAAACTAGGTGCCCTGTACAGAAACAAATCCTGCCTGAGCCCCGCGGTAAGAAAGCAGATTGTACAACAAATGCTTATGCCAAGTATTGGTTACGGAGATGTAGTGTATGCAGCCGCCCCGCAAACACACCTTCATAAACTTACTACATTGTATAACTCATTCTGCCGCTTTGTGCTACAATGTAACTACATGTCCCACTATTGACTATATTTGCTACATATTTATTTTCTGGGTTAATCTGTATATTTGTGTTTTTAATATCTTGCATTTAATTACTTTGTATTTCTGTAACAATTAAATGTTCTTGAACCCAGGACATACTGAAAACCAGAGAAATCTCAATGTATCCTTCCTGGTAAAATCCTTTATAAATAAATAAATATATGTCTGTTTGTGTATGTTTGTTTGTGCGTATCTGTATGATTGTGTATCTGTGTGTGAAATGTGTGTGTGTATTCCTGTATATATTTGTATCTGTGTGTGTGTATAGGTATGTATTTGTGTATGTGTGTGCGTGTCTGTATGTATGTTTGTTTATGTATATATGTGTATGTGTGTAGATATGTGTGTGTGTGCATATGCCTGTGTATATTTGCATGTGGGTGCGGATATGTATGTATTTGTTTATGTGTGTGTGTTGGTATGTACAGGGGTGTGGAAATAAAAAAAAAAATCTACTTGTCCAAAGGACTAAGTGTTAGTCCGATCTACTTGTCCCTCAGGACGATCTCCTTGTCCTGATGATAAGAAAAATAATTTCAACAAAATAGAGTTTAAATAGAGGTATTTATTCATAAAACTCTGGAGAGGCAGCATCAAATACATGTGTAAAGACCTCTATTAAAACACTATTTTGTTTTATATGTACAGTATATACTATCTTTTGCCCGCGGATTTTCGGGAAAATGGTAAAACACGTTTGTTTTTTTTGCACGGAGATTATAAATACCATAATTTTCACGAATTTCAATTGGTTTTTGAAATATAGGTATAGTGATAAAAGTATTAGACCCCCTTTTATTCCCCTCCCACTGGATGTTCGAAAATGGTAAAATACGTGTTTTTTTATTTCTCAAGACAAATCTAAATACCAATTTTCACGAATGTAACATCTTCTGTTATTGAGATATAGGTATCCTGTTTAAAAGTATTCACCCCCCCTTTTTTCACCCCCCACTTGGGATTTTTGGGAAAATGGTAAAAGACATGTTTTGTTTTTTTCCACGAAGATTGTAAATACCAAATTTCACCTGTAACATCTTCGGTTTTTGAAATATAGGTATACTGATAGAAGTATTCAACCCCCCCCCACCCCGTTTTGCCTCCCTGGATTTTTTGAAAAAGGGTAAAATACGTGTTTTTTTGTTTTTCAAGAGGAAACTAAATACCAATTTTCAGGCCTGTAACGTCTTCTGTTTTTGAGATATAGGTATCCTGTTTAAAATATTCAACCCCTTTTTTCGCCCCCACTTGGATTTTTGAAAAAATGGTAAAATACGTGTTTTTTTATTTTTCAAGGTGAATCTAAATACCGATTTTCACGTCTGTAACATCTTCTGATTTTGAGCTATAGGTATCCTGTTTAAAATATTCAACTCCCCTTTTTTACCCCCTTAGCGGCGGAGTTTCCAAAAATCCTTCCTTAGTGGGCGCCTACATCATAAAAACAGTGCACCTTCAAAATTTCACTTTCTTAGGTTAAACAATTTCAGCTGAGCGGTGAGGAGTCAATCAGTCAGGACTTTCACGTTTATATTTATTTATTTATTTTTAAAGGATTTTACCAGGACGGATACATTGAGATTTCTCTCGTTTTCAAGTACGTCCTAGGTTCGAGAACAGTTGTTACAGAAATACAAAGTAATACAATGCAAGATATTAAAAAAACACAAATATACAAATTAACCCAGAAATAAATATGTAGGAAATAGTCACTGTGTTACATGTTTACAGGCGCATTCTGTATATAGTCACTATGTTACATGTTACAGGTGCATTCTGTATATAGTCGCTATGTTACATGTTTACAGGTGCATTCTGTATATAGTCACTATGTTACATGTTTACAGGCGCATTCTGTATATAGTCACTGTGTTACATGTTTACAGGTGCATTCTGTATATAGTCACTATGTTACATGTTTACCAGTGCATTCTGTATATAGTCACTGTGTTACATGTTTACAGGTGCATTCTGTATATAGTCACTGTGTTACATGTTTACAGGTGTATTCTGTATATAGTCACTATGTTACATGTTTACAGGTGTATTCTGTATATAGTCACTGTGTTACATGTTTACAGGTGCATTCTGTATATAGTCACTGTGTTACATGTTTACAGGTGCATTCTGTATATAGTCACTGTGTTACATGTTTACAGGTGCATTCTGTATATAGTCACCGTGTTACATGTTTACAGGTGCATTCTGTATAAAGTCACTGTGTTACATGTTTACAGGTGTATTCTGTATATAGTCACTATGTTACATGTTTACAGGTGTATTCTGTATATAGTCACTATGTTACATGTTTACAGGTGCATTCTGTATATAGTCACTATGTTACATGTTTACAGGCGCATTCTGTATATAGTCACTATGTTACATGTTTACAGGTGCATTCTGTATATAGTCACTGTGTTACATGTTTACAGGTGCATTCTGTATATAGTCACTGTGTTACATGTTTACAAGTGCATTCTGTATATAGTCACTGTGTTACATGTTTACAGGTGCATTCTGTATAAAGTCACTGTGTTACATGTTTACAGGTGTATTCTGTATATAGTCACTATGTTACATGTTTACAGGTGTATTCTGTATATAGTCACTGTGTTACATGTTTACAGGTGCATTCTGTATGTAGTCACTGTGTTACATGTTTATAGGTGTATTCTGTATAAAGTCACTGTGTTACATGTTTACAGGTGTATTCTGTATATAGTCACTATGTTACATGTTTACAGGTGTATTCTGTATATAGTCACTGTGTTACATGTTTACAGGTGCATTCTGTATGTAGTCACTGTGTTACCTGTTTACAGGTGCATTCTGTATGTAGTCACTGTGTTACATGTTTACAGGTGCATTCTGTATATAGTTAACGTGTTACATGTTTACAGGTGCATTCTGTATATAGTCACTGTGTTACATGTTTACAGGCGCTTTCTGTATATAGTCACTGTGTTACATGTTTACAGGCGCATTCTGTATATAGTCATTGTGTTACATGTTTACAGGTGCATTCTGTATATAGTCACCGTGTTACATGTTTACAGGTGCATTCTGTGTATAGTCACTGTGTTACATGTTTACAGGTGCATTCTGTATTGAGGTATGTTAATAGGGAGCTCTTGAGTTACTTTAGACTAGGGGAAGATTTGATGGTGTCTGGGAGGTTATTCCATATTTGTGGTGCTCTGTAGGAAAATGAGGATCGAGCCATTTTCTTTTTGTATTGTGGTATTGTAAGTAAGTTGCTGGTCCTGGATCGGAGGTTATAGGATGAGGGAGCTGCTGGGGGAAGCAGTCTATTCAGGTAGGGTGGCAGCTTCCCAGAAAAGCTCTTAAACACCAGGTTGGAAAGGTAAAGGGTGCGTTTAGACTCCAGCGATGGCCAGTTTAGCTCTTTTAACATGTCACAATGGTAGGTCATGTAGTTACATTGTAGCACAAAGCGGCAGAATGAGTTATACAATGTAGTAAGTTTCTGAAGGTGTGTTTGCGGGGCGGCTGCATACACTACATCTCCGTATTCAATAGCCGGCATAAGCATTTGTTGTACAATCTGTTTTCTTACCGCGGGGCTCAGGCAGGATTTGTTTCTGTACAGGGCACCTAGTTTGGGGTAAAGTTTGAATGAGAGTTTTTCGATGTGGGGCCAAAGGATAGATTTGGGTCCAACCACATATCTAGATATTTGAGTGAAGTGACTGTGGTCAGTGTGCCATTTGATTTTGTCCCCACACATAGGGCCATATTACATAGTTGGTGCTAACTTAACCAGAGCTGTTGTAAAGTTAAAACCTCCATAGGCTATAATGGAACTGGGACGTTTACAGCAGCTCTGGTTAAGTTACCACCAACTATGTAATATGGCCCATAGATGGGGATTTTGCAGTTTGTGTAGTTTAGGTTTTGTTCCAAAGAGCATCGTTACAGTTTTGTCAGTATTAAAAAAACGTTTGTTATCTTTGATCCACTTTTCTACCTCTGTGAATTGTGCTGCGGGAGATTTGGTTTGCTGGTATAGCTTATGGTGGCGTCTGCGTACATATGTACAGTTGAGGCTTTGCAGGTATTGGTTGCGGTGGCGTCTGCTAACCAGGTTAACGTGTGATCACCAATACCAGAGTTTTTAAGTTTTTGTAATAAGATGTCATGGTCTACTGTGTCAAAGGCCTTGGCAAAATCTAGTAAGATGCTCCAGTTAGGTTTCCTTGTTCCATCCCAGCTTGGATATCATTACAAACTTTTAAAAGGGCGGTTGTAGTTGAGTGATTTGGACGAAAGCCTGATTGATCTGGGGTTAAATAGTTCCATTATTGATAATAATCACGTAATATATATATATACACTCGGAGGGCTGCAATGTGTATGTATATATACATACTGAGTTCTGAAATGTGTGTGTGTATATATATATACTGTATATGTAAATTCGATAGGCCGTGTTAGTCCAGATGTCAAAATCACGAGTATAGCAGTACGTAGTGATACCTTTTTTATTGGATTAACGTAACATTTAAAAGACAAGCTTTCGAGAGTATTAAGCTCTTCCTCAGGTCTGGAAGCTAAACTGATCAGTTCCTAGAATTAAACATAGGGACGTAGGGGCAAGGAACTGATCAGTATAGCTTCCAGACCTGAGGAAGAGCGTAATACTCTCGAAAGCTTGTCTTTTAAATGTTACGTTAATCCAATAAAAAAGGTATCACTAAGTACTGCTATACTCGTTTTATATATATATATATACACACACACACACATTTCATAACTCAGTATGCATATATACACACACACTGCAGCCCTCTGTGTGTATGTATATATTTATACTGTATTTATATATATATATATATATCTATACATACACATTGCAGCCCTGTGTGTGTATACATACATACAATGTGTATTATGTAAATACACACACATCGGGCTGCAATGTGTATGTATGTATATATATATATAGATTATATATTCCAAAATAGTTCAGCTCTAGTTATCCAAAAATCATGCCGAGGTGCTAAATCCCAGTGTGAATCGATATAGTGAGAGAAATGGGAGCACTCACGGACTTGCAATAAAACAACAAAAGTTTATTGGGAAAGCATTGAAATCCAACGTTTCGGCTCACACAGGAGCATATATACACACACACTGCATCAGGGAAAGCTCCTGTGTGAGCTGAAACGTTGGATTTTGGATTTTAATGCTTTCCCAATAAACTTTTGTTGTTTTATTTCCAGTCCGTGAGTGCTCCCATTTCTCTCACTATATATATATATTTATATACACACTGAGGGCAGCCCTGTGTGTGCGTATATACATACATACACACACACACTAACAGGTTTCAGATCTCAGACCAGACATGGGGCGGCTGTCCGATTGCTCTAACCGTATTCAGAAAGGCCCCACCAGCTGACCGCGTTTCTTCTACCTTCCAACGAGCGCCACCTGCTGCACAGTCTCACAGCGGCGCTCGTTGGGAAGCCCCAGGTGTGATCTCGCGCCTGAGTGACTGCTGGGAGACTGTGCAGGCGGCGCTCGTTGGAAGGTAGAAGAATCGCAGTCAGCTGCAGAGACATTTCCGAATGCCATTAGAGAGTTCAGACAGCCGCCCCAGCCCCTCGGATGCCGGTAAGCCAGCTCAATGCTGGCTTCCGGTATCGGGGGCATCCCTAGAATTAGCCCGCAGTCTGGTGGGCTTCTTGCCCACTGGACTGCATCTCAAAAAAAACCTACTTGTCCGGCGCCCCTATCTTCATGTCCCGGGCATCGGGCGATATAATTTCCACACCCCTGTATGTACGTGTGTTTATGTATGCATGTGTGTGTTGGCTGTAGGTTAAGGGGTAATATAAAGAGTTTTTCTGTAAAGTCCTAGGTTTGTGTGTGTGGTTTCCAGGTGGTGAATGTTTTGATAATTAATATCCTCGCTGTCACTTGTTTATGTTCTAGAACATTCTGTGATGTAAGAGGGGTCTGTCCTTGTCCATCCTGTCTCCTATGCGCTTGCTGTAAGATAACAATAAAGTGCCCTGTGTGCGCAATGCTAAACATTCCCCCGTCCTATGAGAAGGTGTCTCCTGCATCCCGGGGAGGCCCCGTGACGGAGTATCTGCAGCTCACCGTGTCCGATGCGACGTGTGATGTCAGACCCCGTCAGAGAGTTAGGAGCTTCCCCTGTCTTATCCCCCTTTTAAATCCTGTCCCCAAGGTACGATCCACATCATGTGATGGCGTCCTCACTTACTGTCCAATCAGGAGCTGCGGCGCAGGCTTATCTCTGGCCTGTGTACAGGGATGTGGTCCAGCAGATTGTAGAAGTTATCTGTGCTTTATCTGATGACATTCAGTGTCGGACACTGTGACCGGCTCCTCTTATCTCTGTTTGCTGCTCGTCGTGGTGACCTTGGTGACGGTGAAACGCT
Source organism: Leptobrachium leishanense (assembly GCA_009667805.1). Lineage (NCBI taxonomy): Eukaryota > Metazoa > Chordata > Amphibia > Anura > Megophryidae > Leptobrachium > Leptobrachium leishanense. Next base: position 58,775 of record RXON01003163.1, read on the forward strand.
GCTGCTTTCACTCACACAGGACATTCTGCTGAAATCTTATGGGGGGAGTTTGTGCCGTCCCTGTCTGCGCGTTTCGCATAGTGACTGTCTCTCGTTTTGCTCTGTGATTCTCTTAGATTGTAAGCTCTTGGGCAGGGTCCTCCCTCCTATTGTTCCTTGTGTGTAATGTGTGTGTATATTTGTTATTCTGTCTCTCCCATTGTACAGCGCTACGGAATCTGTTGGCGCTTTATAAGTGCTTGTAACTGTGTGACGGTTACACATACCGGCCGATGACACATACCTGGCCCTGGGTTTGCAGCCGTTGGGCCCATATCACCCGTTAGGAAGCTGGCGCAGCGTGTGGTCACATGATCACGTTATAGGAGGGGACAAATAACTGATCTATTAATAAGATATACACAGAGCAGAGCCATCCACAGCCACGAAACCAAAACCCTAGGAAGTATATACTGAGCGACTCCACCTCAAACCTCAACACTGTGCGTGGCTGTTATTTACAGGCGTTCGCTGGTTCCGTGTCGCTGCTCTTCCTCTTGTTTTGCCCCGCCCCCTCTTACATCATAAATATTCAATTATCGCCGAATGAATGAATACACGAGATGGAATCACATCCTGCCAATCCCTGGAAAATGCGGGGGAAATGAAAAATGAAGATCAACGTTTCCCGTCTTAGGGCTCTATTACATTCTTTAGGCTTTTGACACAGTAGACCATGGCATCCTATTACAAAAACTTAAAAACTCTGGTATTGGTGATAGCACGTTAACCTGGTTCAATCATATGTGTCTGATCGGTCTCAATTTGTGTCCATTTCTGGCAGCTCCTCCCTTCCCCTCCCAGTCACTTGCGGTGTACCCCAAGGCTCGATACTTGGCCCCTGCTATTCACAATATTCATAATGATCTGCCCAACGTCTGCAAAGACAAACACAACAAACTTTTTTAAATACTGACAAAACTGTAACGATGCTCTTTGGAACAAAACCTAAACTACACAAACTGCAAACACCCCATCTATGTGTTGGGACAAGATCAAATGACACACTGACCACAGTCACTTCTCTCAAATATCTAGGTATGTGGTTAGACCCAAATCTATCCTTTGGCCCCACATCGAAAAACTCTCATCTAAACTTTACCCCAAACTAGGTGCCCTGTACAGAAACAAATCATGCCTGAGCCCCGCGGTAAGAAAGCAGATTGTACAGCAAATGCTTATGCCAGCTATTGATTACGGAGATGTAGTGTATGCAGCCGCCCCGCAAACACACCTTCATAAATTTGCTACATTGTATAAGTCATTCTGTCACTTTGTGCTACAATGTAACTACATGACCCACCATTGTGACATGTTAAAAGAACTAAACTGACCGTCGCTGGACTCTAGACGCAACCTTCACCTTTCCAGCCTGGTGTTTAAGAGCTTTTCTGGGAAGCTACCACCCTACCTGAATATGCTGCTTCCCCCGGGGGTCCTCAATATGAATTTGCCAAAAGAGAGAGAGATTTCCTTATTGTCTTTGAATATATTGTTCTGAGATTTATTCATGAAGCAGATATAAAGATATTCACGTAAATACACATACACGAAACACATCCTGACTGCCCCTACATACACACGAGACACACCCTGACTGCCCCTACATACACACGAGACCCCCAGCGACTGCCCCTACATACACACGAGACACACCCTGACTGCCCCTACATACACATGAAACACACTGTGACTGCCCCTACATACACATGAGACACCCAGTGACTGCCCCTACATACACATGAGACACACCCTGACTGCCCCTACATACACACGAGACCCCCCAGTGACTGCCCCTACATACACATGAGACACCCAGTGACTGCCCCTACATACACATGAGACACACCCTGACTGCCCCTACATACACACGAGACCCCCAGTGACTGCCCCTACATACACATGAGACACCCAGTGACTGCCCCTACATACACATGAGACACACCCTGACTGCCCCTACATACACACGAGACCCCCAGTGACTGCCCCTACATACACATGAGACACCCAGTGACTGCCCCTACAACACATGAGACACACCCTGACTGCCCCTACATACACACGAGACCCCCAGTGACTGCCCCTACATACACATGAGACACCCAGAGACTGCCCCTACATAACACAACGAGACCCCCAGCGACTGCCCCTACATACACACGAGACCCCCAGTGACTGCCCCTACATACACATGAGACACACCCTGACTGCCCCTACATACACACGAGACCCCCAGTGACTGCCCCTACATACACACGAGACACCCAGTGACTGCCCCTACATACACATGAGACAACACAGTGACTGCCCCTACATACACATGAGACACACCCGTGACTGCCCCTACATACACACGAGACACACCCTGACTGCCCCTACATACACATGAGACACCAGTGACTGCCCCTACATACACACGAGACACACCCTGACTGCCCCTACATACACACGAGACCCCCAGTGACTGCCCCTACATACACACGAGACCCCCAGCGACTGCCCCTACATACACACGAGACCCCCAGCGACTGCCCCCTCCCAGATTGTTTCATTATTGTGACGGCGTTCCATTAGGAGTGTTGGCCACGCCCACTGCGCTGGATGTTCAGTTTTTACATTGCTCTTTTGTGACACATTTTCCAGCATCCTCTACGTATCCTTCGAGGCAGAAGCAGCCGTTTACGCACTGCATTGAACAGAACCCCGAGGTTTGTCCTTATTCTCGCATGTGACTGGACAGGCGGTGCCGCAGTCGTTTCTATACGTGTTAGGCTGATCACACGAAACTGCAAGAGAAGGAGAACAAAAAATGTAAACAAATACCCAAACCAACCTGTATCTATAAGGGATTATTCAGAGAAAGCAAAACGGACCCCAAAAAAGGCACCGAACACTAACAGGTCTATTCAAAGAAAGGTGAAACTCAGGAGAATGACTGGAGAAGTGAAAATTCTAGGTCAAAATAGCCAAACCAGAAAAATTCTCCCATTTATTTCACTTTCGGCTATTTTGGTCTAGAATGTTCTCTCCTGCCAATTCTCTTGAGTTTCACCTTTCTCTGTATAACCCTATGAGTTTCCCAAAATTGTGACATTTCGGGATCATTCGGCTATTCAGAGAGCAGATAGTTTGCCAAATTTTGGTGAATTGCCAGTGAAATACGAGCTGTTTGGCAGCAGTGAAATACGATGCCTGTTCGGTGGCAGTGAAATACGGTGCTGTTCGGCGGCAGTGAAATACGGTGCCTGTTCGGCGGCAGTGAAATACGGTGCTGTTTGGCAGCAGTGAAATACGATGCCTGTTCGGTGGCAGTGAAATATGGTGCTGTTCGGCGGCAGTGAAATACGGTGCTGTTCGACGGCAGTGAAATCCCCCATAGAGAAGCAATGGTTAATCTATTCACATTGAACAGCAGAGAAATGTCAGTGAAATGCCCTGATGTTCAGTGGTTTCATTCGGCAGGTTTCATCAGGCGAATCCCATAGGTTTCAATGTTAAAAATATTCCCGTTTTATTCAATATCTAATAAACCGTTTATTATTTTAATCTGCAGCAAAAAGTCTCTTTATTTTAAAGATTTTTTAGGCATTTAGGTTTCTTCTTTTTTCTGTAACAGACCTTTTTATTATAATTCATAGGACCTTTATAGGTTAATTTGAGACATTTTCGATCAGCAGTTGTTTTGCAAACATCAGGGCATTTCACTGACATTTCTCTGCTGTCCATTGTGAATAGATTAACCATTGCTTCTGTATGGGGGATTTCACTGCCGTCGAACAGCACCGTATTTCACTGCCGTCGAACAGCACCGTATTTCACTGCCACCGAACAGGCACCGTATTTCACTGCCGCCGAACAGACACCGTATTTCACTGCCGCCAAACAGACACTGTATTTCACTGCCGCCAAACAGCACCGTATTTCACTGCCGCCGAACAGACACCGTATTTCACTGCCGCCGAACAGACACCGTATTTCACTGCCGCCGAACAGACACCGTATTTCACTGCCGCCGAACAGGCACCATATTTCACTGCTGCCAAACAGCACCGTAACAGCAAGTGTCCGGGTTTGGGATCACCTGTCACCCGGACATGTGACTCTGCCTCAACTCAGACCCTGGATTGCTTTCTTCACCCGTTCGCATGCTGCATGTGAGTGAGTAACATTCCGCCAATCACTGGCAGTGTGGGGTGGTCTGTGGTGACGTCTCCCACGTGTTTGCTGGCTGTGACATGTGGAGCTGCTGGGACAGGGAGGAAGGACTGAGGAGCTGCTGGGACAGGGAGGAAGGACTGAGGAGCTGCTGGAAGGAGCCGGGTAATACAGGCAGAACAGGACTCCGTCACTTCCCCCTCTCTCTCCTCCTCCACCCCATTGCCCCTATTCCTCCTCCCCCTCTACACCCTTCTCATCTCACTGTCCCCCTTTCCGTTTCACCTCTTCCCCTCCAACCCGCCCCTTTTTCCCCTCACTCCCCGTTCCCCCCTCTCTCCCCCTTTTCCCCCCTCTCTCCCCCTCTCTCCCCTCTTTCTCCCTCTCTCCCCCCTTCCCCTCTTTCTCTCCCCCTTTTCCCCCTCTCTCCCCCTCTCTCCCCTCTTTCTCCCTCTCTCCCCCCTTCCCCTCTTTCTCTCCCCCCTCCCCCTCTTTCTCTACCCCTTCCCCTCTTTCTCTCCCCTTTTTCCTCTCTTCCCCCTCTCTCCTCTTTCCCCCCTCTCCCCCCCCTTTCTCCCTCTCTCCCCTCTTTTCCCCATCTCTCCCCTTTTCTCCCTCTCATGCCTCTCACTCTCCCCCCTTTTCTCCCCTCGCTCCTGCCTCTCCCCTTTCCCACCCTTTCTCGCCCCCTTTTCATCCTGTCCCCCCTTTTCTCCTCACCCCCACTTTCTCTCCCACGCTCTCCATTTCTCACCTAGCTGTGTACAGTGTGAGGAAGTTTGGGGTGAAAGGGGCTTCTTTGCAGATTTAGGCTAGGGTCAGACGAAAGCATTTTTACACGCGAACGTAAAAAAGTGCGTCCGAACGCATTGACGTATTTTTTCACGGAATGCGCGAAAACGGTCATACGATGCGCATTTTTGTGCGTGATTTTTTACGGATCCAAACCAGGAAACTTTTTGCGTCTGGACGTTATGTTGGCCGGACACGAGCAGGTTCTGACGTCTCCAAATCACGCACACACGCCGCTAGTGGACGCAGCGCACTCTGTACGTCAGTACTAGTGGTTCTGCGCGTTCTCAAAAAATGCGTTCGTTTGCCACTTGCGTTGCGCGGCCGGACTTTTGTGCGACTGTACTTCGTATATTGGCCATCATTGCCCGGCATCTGCTGCTACTACGGCCGTGATTAAGTGCGCCAGAACGCACGTTAAAAATGCGCTGGTCTGACCCTAGCCTAAAGGACCTTATTTGTGGTTCAGAGAGGGGCTGATTTGGGGCTTAAAGGTCTGATTTGAGGTTTGGGGGTGAAAGGGAATAAAATGTGACGTGAAAGGGAAGGACATGTATATGTGTGTGACTGACAGGGTTATCCAAAGAGATTCGAAAAGTCACCGCACGTTCGGTTACTTTTCGTTCTCTGCAATTCGGTTCCTTTTGCCGATCCCATTTCGGTGACCCTGCGGTGTATTCAGCAAACACCACAGGGTCCCCGAATTGCAGGGAAAAGCTGCCGAAAACTAACCGCAAAACCCACCGAATGCACGCCGAAAACAAGCAAAAACATCTGGATTAACCTTCGAAAAACCCGAACAGGAGCCGAATCACACAGAGCCGAAGCAGCTGAGACGTAGAGGAGGCAGTGAATAAATTAGCAAAACCATTTGTATGAATCTGGGAAAAAGAAAAGCTGTTTGCAAAGAAACTACTGAGTGAAAATGTCTGAAATTTTCACAGGAGATCCAGGGAATGATAATAAAGAGGGCTGTTACAGAAAAAATAAGTAAAGTTAAAATAAAAATAAAAAAAATCGGACTTTTAAAAAAAAAAAAAAAAAAATCTGAAAAATGCTTAAAGGATCGTAAAAAATCTATAAATAAAGAGACTTTTTGCTGCTGAATTTTATAATGAACGGTTTATTAGATATTGAATTAAAAACGGGAATATTTTTAACATTGAAGCCTATGGGATTCTCCTGAATAAATTTGCCGAATTAAACCGCCGAATGGCAGGACATTAGGGGAACCTTTCACTGCTGGTTTGTGTTCTCTGAATAGCCGAAGCATTGCTTCTCTATGGGGATTCACGGCCCTCGAACAGGGACCGAACAGGCACCGTATGTGCAGGCAATTCGCCAGGATTTGGCGAATTGCCTGCTCTCTGAATAGCCGAATGGCCAGGAAAGGTAACCGAACGCTGATATTCAGCGTTTGGTTACCTTTCTCAAGGAATTTGGATCTCTTTGGATAACCCTGTGAGTGTCTGTGCATATATCCCCGTGAGCAGCAAATATTTTGCTATGTGTTGTTAGTGTTCGGGTTTGGCTTCAAGTAAAGGTGGGAGCGCTAACACCGCATGAATAACCAAAACATCACCGTACGGGAAACACACTGTTTGTTGCAATTCGGTGGCCAGTTCAGCTCTCTCTGAATAACCCAGTGTGTGTGTTGTTATATATGTGTGTGTTATATACTGTATGTGTGTGTTGTTATATATGTGTGTGTTGTTATATATGTGTGTGTGTGTTGTTACATATGTGTGTGTTGTTATATACTGTATGTGTGTGTGTTGTTATATACTGTATGTGTGTGTGTTGTTATATACTGTATGTGTTGTTATATATTGTATGTGTGTTGTTATGTGTGTGTTGTTATATACTGTATGTGTTGTTATATATTGTATGTGTGTTGTTATGTGTGTGTTGTTATATATGTGTGTGTTGTTATATACTGTATGTGTTGTTATATATTGTATGTGTGTTGTTATGTGTTACGAGAGAAATCTCAATGTATCCTTCCTGGTAAAATCCTTTTCAAATAAATAAATAAATAAATAAATAAATGTGTGTGTTGTTATATATGTGTGTGTTCTTATATACTGTATGTGTGTGTTGTGTTGTGTTTGTGCATGGTGCCTCAGAACTCAGACTCGCCCCCAGACAGACAGACAGACAGACAGACAGACAGCTCTCCTTACCTTTGGCCGCTGTCTGTTGCACCAGATCCAGACACAGCACTAAAACACAAAGACAATCATTACACAGGGAATAATAACAATGTAACCCGAGTCACTGTCACCGTATACAGAGAATGATAATGCAGAGCGATCACGTGTCTGGAAATGGATAATCAATCTATATGCGTGAAACGACGGTTATATAAAAACCTGTAAAATAATATATAAATGCAGGCGCTCGCGGTGCTGCACGGGAGGACGCCGGGGGCGTGGCCAGCTTTGTGGAACGTGTAACATGTGACGTGTTATCGCGTATAAAGTGGTTTTCATTGTATTGACAGTTGTGTGGATCCCAGAAGATCTCTGCAGGATCACATGTTGCATAAGGTTCCCGTGTTCTGCTGGTCTCTGTCATGTGTGTTTGCAGAGCGTGTGGCGCACACGGTAACGTCTTGCTTGTTTTTAATCATAGCAAAAAGTAACCCGTCAGTGCAGTGCTATGAAAACACCACTTTAATGGGTATAGAAGAGGTCATTAATCTGTCCCCTATATACAGTATATATTCTAAATGCTACCGACGGCAACGAGATTCTCTGGAAATCTGTGAAAGATTCACTTAATGGCAATTTCACATTTTAAGCTGAGAAATAGAGCAGCTGCTTCTTCTTTTATGTTTTACAGCAGAACCTCCAGACCTTCGCGACCCAGCATGAGCTCATTCCAGGCAGGAAGTGGTTAAATAGATTCAGTTTCTAAAAGGCTTTGTGACTAGAGTCACTTTGAGCTTGGGGTACATGAACCTTGAGATTCATTTGGAAGGTGCAGGTCTGATGTTCTATATTGTTTGCACCTAGATTGTAATAGGGCCCTTAATCTACTACCTCATTAACTGGTATTGTTCTTCAGGCTAACTGAGAGAAGAGCTGGCAGCTGAATGAGATAATACAGGGATCTTAAAAGCCTTCTAATCTCCCCGTGATGATGTCCTTTGAATACATCCCACACAATACAATGATGTGAGTCAGTGACTGACCCATTCACTCCATTCTATGACCAAAGCCACACAGTGAGGAGCAAGTGATGGAAAGATACAAAATATCACACAATGGATGCACCCAGTGACACATACTGTATAGAGGAAAATATCACACAATGGATGCACCCAGTGACACATATAGAGGGAAATATCACACAATGGATGCACCCAGTGACACATATAGAGGAAAATATCACACAATGGATGCACCCAGTGACACATAGAGGAAAATATCACACAATGGATGCGCCCAGTGACACAGAGGAAAATATCACACAATGGATGCACCCAGTGACACATATAGAGGAAAATATCACACAATGGATGCACCCAGTGACACATATAGAGGAAAATATCACACAATGGATGTGCCCAGTGACAGATAGAGGAAAATATCACACAATGGATGCACCCAGTGACACATAAAGAGGAAAATATCACACAATGGATGCGCCCAGTGACACATAGAGGAAAATATCACACAATGGATGCACCCATTGACACATATAGAAGAAAATATCACACAATGGATGCCCCCAGTGACACATATAGAGGAAAAGATTTTCTAAACATATAGGAGAAAACCAAAACACACGTAAAATATCAACAAGATAAATAAACACAATATGGACATTTCATTTTTCGGTGGTGCTGGCCCTTTAACAGATGTGATCCAGTCTGGGGACGGGGATCTGTTACAGGCTTCTTATAACAGAACGGATTAACGGACTCACCCAATCCCAGAAGCAGAATGACTGCACGTGTCTTCATTGTGCTAAAGCTGGATCTGTAATACAGAAACACAGGTATGATGTCACAGGCGGCTCGACGCGCTAATGTGCTGCAAACAAGACGTGCGCTGAATAGAGGCGCGTGAGGGAAACACGCAGAGGAAAATGCAAACCAAATAAAACAGACAAAACACAAAGAAAGAACAAATGTGTGGGATAAATACTGACAGGCACGCCACTCTGTAACAAATCCCTAAAATTCCCATAATCCCCCACTATTCCCCTCTCTCCATGTGCTCGCCACACAATGGATACTGAGTATCTGTAGCTCACCGTGTGTGATGTAACGAGTGATGTCAGACCTCAGGGAGAGAGAGCTGGTTCTGCTTTTATACTGTGTTTCCACAATACAATCCACCTGCCGTGATGCATCATTATATCATCACCTCCTCAACGACCAATCACAGCAGCAGCACGGACAGCAGAATAATCACATGCATCATCTCCCAGCGTGCCTCTGTATCATCTCCCGGCGCGCCTCTGTATCATCTCCCGGCGCGCCTCTGTATCATCTCCCGGCGCGCCTCTATATAATGATATTTTATAATAACCTGCATTATTACAAGCGAGTATTTCCACTATTGCGCCATAACACTGTATGTGTGTGTCTGTGTCCTGATTCCTCGCCTCCTCGAGTCGTTACTCCTCATGGAGCTACACGGGGGGGGGGGGGGCTAACGAACAATTACTTATTCAAACATGGTAATATTCAGAACTGTGGTCGAGACGTGAACCTGTTACACCTCCTGTCCCTTCTCTACAGCCAAGCAGATCTGCAGCAGCTTTCTTTCTCTCACAAACGTCAGTCAGAACTTGAGGGAGCGATGTGTAATTCTATGTATTTTTCCCCAAACACCAGACACGGCTTAATGCAGGGAAGAAGAACGATCTTTAATGTGAAATGGGGAGCAGTTATAGGAGAAACAGGGAGGGGGAGGGTAACATGACACAATCAGCAGAATACATTGTGTACATGATGGGGGGGTAAAATTACACAATCTGCAGAATACGTTGCGTACGTGATGGGGTAAAATGACACAATCAGCAGAATATGTTGTGTACATGATAGGGGGAGGTAAAATGACACAATCAGCAGAATATGTTGTGTACATGATAGGGGGGTAAAATTACACAACCAGCAGAATATGTTGTGTACATGAAGGGGGGATAAAATGACACAATCAGCAGAATATGTTGTGTACATGCAGTGGCGTCACTAGGGTCGGTGTCACCCGGTGCGGTAATTTATGGTGTCACCCCCCCCCCTCCGAGTTTTTCAGATTATTTTTTTTAACTACTCTTACTCCTAAATCAGTACTCCCATATAACACTGAATGCTCATACACACAGCGCACATTACTGTGAGGTTTATTGCTGTGGAGCTCTCTCATATGCTCACACAACTTTTTGCCAACTGCCAGCAAGTACGTTGCCCGTTCGAAGGCAGTGAAAGCACACATGGATATATATTGCCCCCAGCAGCTCTGGATATATATTGCCCCCAGCAGCTCACCCATGGATATATATTGCCCCAGCTCACATATGGATATATTGCGCCTCAGCTCACATATGGATATATTGCCCCAGACCAGCTCACACATGGATATATTGCCCCAGACCAGCTCACACATGGATATATTGCCCCAGACCAGCTCACACATGGATATATTGCCCCAGACCAGCTCACACATGGATATTGCCCCAGCTCTCATGGATATTGCCCCCAGCACACATGGATATGCCCCAGCTCCTCTCATGGATATTGCCCCAGCTGCTCTCATGTATATACTGCCCCAGCTGCTCTCATTGATAATGCTCCAGCTGCTCTCATGGATTTGCCCCAGCTCATGGATATACTGCCCCAGCAGCTCATGGATATACTGCCCCAGCAGCTCATGGATATACTGCCCCAGCAGCTCATGGATATGCCCCAGCACCTCATGGATATGCCCCAGCTCATGGATATGCCCCAGCTCATTGATATGCCCCAGCACCTCATGGATATGCCCCAGCACCTCATGGATTTGCCCCAGCAGCTTATGGATTTGCCCCAGCGCCTCATGGATATGCCCCAGGCCCCCATGGATTTGCCCCAGCTCCTCATGGATTTGCCCCAGCTCCTCATGGATTTGCCCCAGCAGCTCATGGATTTGCCCCAGCAGCTCATAGATTTGCCCCAGCTCCTCATGGATTTGCCCCAGCAGCTCATGGATTTGCCCCAGCTCCTCATGGATATGCCCCAGCTCCTCTCATGGATATGCCCCAGCTCCTCATGGATATGCCCCAGCTCCTCTCATGGATATGCCCCAGCTCCTCATGGATTTGCCCCAGCAGCTCATGGATTTTGCCCCAGCTCCTCATGGATTTGCCCCAGCAGCTCATGGATATGCCCCAGCTCACTCATGGATTTGCCCCAGCTCCTCATGGATATGCCCCAGCACCTCATGGATATGCCCCAGCACCTCATGGATTTGCCCCAGCGGCTCATGGATTTGCCCCAGCTCCTCATGGATTTGCCCCAGCAGCTCATGGATTTGCCCCAGCTCCTCATGGATTTGCCCCAGCAGCTTATGGATTTGCCCCAGCGCCTCATGGATTTGCCCCAGCTCATGGATTTGCCCCAGCTCCTCATGGATTTGCCCCAGCAGCTCATGGATTTGCCCCAGCAGCTCATGGATTTGCCCCAGCTCCTCATGGATTTGCCCCAGCAGCTCATGGATTTGCCCCAGCTCCTCATGGATATGCCCCAGCTCCTCTCATGGATATGCCCCAGCTCCTCATGGATATGCCCCAGCTCCTCTCATGGATATGCCCCAGCTCCTCATGGATTTGCCCCAGCAGCTCATGGATTTGCCCCAGCTCCTCATGGATTTGCCCCAGCAGCTCATGGATATGCCCCAGCTCACTCATGGATTTGCCCCAGCTCCTCATGGATATGCCCCAGCACCTCATGGATATGCCCCAGCACCTCATGGATTTGCCCCAGCAGCTCATGGATTTGCCCCAGCTCCTCATGGATTTGCCCCAGCAGCTCATGGATTTGCCCCAGCTCCTCATGGATTTGCCCCAGCAGCTCATGGATTTGCCCCAGCTCCTCATGGATTTGCCCCAGCAGCTCATGGATTTGCCCCAGCAGCTCATGGATATGCCCCAGCTCCTCTCATGGATATGCCCCAGCTCCTCTCATGGATATGCCCCAGCTCCTCTCATGGATATGCCCCAGCTCCTCTCATGGATATGCCCCAGCTCCTCTCATGGATATGCCCCAGCAGCTCATGGATATGCCCCAGCTTCTCATGGATATACCCCAGCTCACTCATGGATTTGCCCCAGCTCCTCATGGATTTGCCCCAGCAGTTTATGGATTTGCCCCTCACCTCATGGATTTGCCCCAGCAGTTTATGGATTTGCCCCAGCACCTCATGGATTTGCCCCAGCAGCTTATGGATTTGCCCCAGCACCTCATGGATATGCCCCAGCAGCTTATGGATATGCCCCAGCAGCTTATGGATTTGCCCCAGCAGCTCATGGATTTGCCCCAGCTCACCTCCTGGTCCTGGTCCCAGCACATGGATAGCGGCCCAGGCAGCACCTCTCCGCCGCGTTTTTCGCTCCTTCTGAGCGTCCGGCGCGCAGCTTGGGCGCTCGTCTGGGGGAGCCACGTGACCAGCCGCGATTGGCTGGTGACGTATTTCCTCCAGGCGAGCGCCGAAGCTGCATGCTTCGGACGCTCGCACGGAGCGAATCCGCGGCGGTGGCGGCGGTGGCGGGCGGTGGGTGAGACACCCGCCCTTAGGGTGACGGTGTCACCCTAAAGGCGGGTGTCACCTGGTGCGGGCCGCACCCCCCGCCCCCACGTTACGACGCCACTGTGTACATGAAGGGGGGATAAAATGACACAATCAGCAGAAAATGTTGTGTACATGATAGGGGGTAAAATTACACAATCAGCAGAATATGTTGTGTAAATGAAGGGGGATAAAATGACACAATCAGCAGAATATGTTGTGTAAATGATGGAGGATAAAATGACACAATCAGCAGAATATGTTGTGTACATGATGGGGGATAAAATGACACAATCAGCAGAATATGTTGTGTACATGATGGGGATAAAATGACACAATCAGCAGAATATGTTGTGTAAATGAAGGGGGATAAAATGACACAATCAGCAGAATATGTTGTGTACATGATGGGGGATAAAATGACACAATCAGCAGAATATGTTGTGTAAGGCTAGGGTCAGACTGAGGCAGTGCGAACGCGCGTGCAGCCGCACTTAATCACGGCCGCACTAGCAGCAAATGACGGGCAATGACGGCCAATATACGAAGTACGGTCGCACAAAAGTCCGGCTGCGCAACGCAAGTGGAAAATGAACGCATTTTTTCGAGAACGTGAAACCGCAGGTACTGACGTACAGAGTGCGCTGCGTCCGCTAGCGGCGTGTGTGCGTGATTAGGAGACGTCAGACGCTGCTAATGTCCGGCTAACATAACGTCCAGACGCAAAAAAGGGTTTTATTGATGATCCGTACAAAATCACGGACGAAAATGCGCATAGTATGACCACTATCACGTATTCTGTGAAAAAATGCGTCCATTCGTTCGAACACACTTTTTCACAGACAACATAAAAATGCGTTCGTCTGACCCTAGCCTTAATGAAGGGGGATAAAATGACACAATCAGCAGAATATGTTGTGTAAATGAAGGGGGATAAAATGACACAATCAGCAGAATATGTTGTGTACATGATGGGGGATAAAATGACACAATCAGCAGAATATGTTGTGTACATGAAGGGGCATAAAATGACACAATCAGCAGAATATGTTGTGTACATGAAGGGGCATAAAATGACACAATCAGCAGAATATGTTGTGTACATGAAGGGGCATAAAATGACACAATCAGCAGAATATGTTGTGTACATGATGGGGGATAAAATGACACAATCAGCAGAATATGTTGTGTACATGATGGGGGAATAAAATGACACAATCAGCAGAATATGTTGTGTACATGATAGGGCATAAAATGACACAATCAGCAGAATATGTTGTGTACATGAAGGGGCATAAAATGACACAATCAGCAGAATATGTTGTGTACATGAAGGGGGATAAAATGACACAATCAGCAGAATATGTTGTGTAAATGAAGGGGGATAAAATGACACAATCAGCAGAATATGTTGTGTACATGATGGGGGAATAAAATGACACAATCAGCAGAATATGTTGTGTACATGAAGGGGCATAAAATGACACAATCAGCAGAATATGTTGTGTACATGAAGGGGGATAAAATGACACAATCAGCAGAATATGTTGTGTACATGATAGGGCATAAAATGACACAATCAGCAGAATATGTTGTGTACATGAAGGGGCATAAAATGACACAATCAGCAGAATATGTTGTGTACATGATGGGGGATAAAATGACACAATCAGCAGAATATGTTGTGTACATGATGGGGGAATAAAATGACACAATCAGCAGAATATGTTGTGTACATGATAGGGCATAAAATGACACAATCAGCAGAATATGTTGTGTACATGAAGGGGCATAAAATGACACAATCAGCAGAATATGTTGTGTAAATGAAGGGGGATAAAATGACACAATCAGCAGAATATGTTGTGTAAATGAAGGGGGATAAAATGACACAATCAGCAGAATATGTTGTGTACATGATGGGGGAATAAAATGACACAATCAGCAGAATATGTTGTGTACATGAAGGGGCATAAAATGACACAATCAGCAGAATATGTTGTGTACATGAAGGGGGGATAAAATGACACAATCAGCAGAAAATGTTGTGTACATGATAGGGGGTAAAATTACACAATCAGCAGAATATGTTGTGTACATGAAGGGGGTAAAAATTACACAACCAGCAGAATACGTTGCGTACATGATGGGGTAAAATGACACAATCAACAGAATATGTTGTGTACATGAAGGGGGGGATAAAATGACACATTCAACAGAATATGTTGTGTACATGATAGGGGGTAAAATTACACAATCAGCAGAATATGTTGTGTACATGAAGGGGGGGATAAATTGACACATTCAACAGAATATGTTGTGTACATGATAGGGGTAAAATGACACAATCTGCAGAAAATGTTGTGTACATGATAGGGGTAAAATGACACAATCAGCAGAATATGTTGTGTACATGATGGGGATAAAATACATACACCCGTTACATTGGGGTGTTCAACCATGGACCATTTATCAACTGAAAACTTATGTTTAGAAGATTTTGAAAAAAACGCACAATTTTCATTGGAAATAACGAGCTGTAATCAGAGATGCGGAAAGACTTTATGCTTTTCATCCTGAACCAGATAAGGGACATCAAAAACGTCAATGTAGGAGGTGAAATCGGACCTCTTCATCCTCCATTAGGGTGACACCAGGCGCACCAGGACAACCCCCTGCGCACCCTATGCTCACAGCGGAGGCTCCTTTATGCTCCATTTCTACATCTGCAAAAGAGAGGGGGACGCAATGGCAGCATCAGATACACTCGCTGCAAGGTCTGCCCTGTCTCACCCCTCAATTTGCAAATGTTAAGTGGTTTGAATGCTGAAAGGGATCTTTAGGGGTTCCTAGGTGGATTTGACATGAGTGTAAGAGGAGCCCCCACAGCGACGCCTGATACCTGGGGAGTCAGACCACTGTAAGGACTGTAATTCTGCAGAGACCAGAAGTGGTGTGAGACACCTCACACACGTCCTCCGCACTCAACAGATTACCTGCTATACAGTTTAAATACATACAACCCTACAATACGCAGTGTGCGCCTTGTCAAGCATTGGTGTTATGTCACACTGCCTTCATGAAGCACAAGAGACCACAACATTAGACTATACTGCCTTAAAGATCCCATCAATACCCTCATACAGCTAGTGCAAATCGTATATATCTTCAATTTGCTGTACGCATTACAGTATCGGGCGCTGTGACCCAAAACGCAGAGTTAAAACCCAAAGAAAAGTATTTTATTTCAGCTTGTCTAACATGTGACGTTACGGCCATATTTGGCGACTTTCCCATCTTTCACAACGTCCCCTGATAAGGCCTTGGTGGCAGTACAGGTCACTGTGACATGATGTGTCCTGTCCTTTTGACTAGAATCACCCATTATGTGACGGCAGATACTCTTGAAAGGAATTATCCCTTTGGTTGTGGTATGTATCTAGTGTCCCTTATATTGTGTGCACTGGCATCTCTCAGTGTGTGAACATTACATGTTGGGAATTTCAGCCCAGAATATGAATGGATTCATTGGTGAAGGTTTGTAAAAGAATAATATAAACATTAAACAATAATAAACAGTGCGATCACCACAATAATATAAACATTAATCAATAATAAACAGTGCGATCACACAATAAATATATAATAAACATAATAAACAATATAATAATAATAAACATACGTTCAATCAATCAATAAACATTAAATTACATAACTGCGATAAACATTAAACTAATAATTAAACAGTGCGATCACACAATAATATAAACATTTTATAATCAATAATAAACAGTGCGATCATCCACAATTAATATAAACATTAAACAATAATAAACAGTGCGATCACCACAATAATATAAACATTAAACAATAATAAACAGTGCGATCACCACAATAATATAAACATTAAACAATAATAAACAGTGCCATCACCACAATAATATAAACATTAAACAATAATAAACAGTGCGATCACCACAATAATATAAACATTAATCAATAATAAACAGTGCGATCACCACAATAATATAAACATTAAACAATAAAATAAACAGTTTTTTAAACAATGCTATTCACCACAATATAAACATAAAACAATATCAATGCGAACCACAATAATATAACATTAATATTAAACAGTGCGATCACCACAATAACATTATAAACATTAATCAAAATAATAAGTGCATTACCACAATGATAAACATCTTATAATAATATATATTCAAACATTAAACAATAATAAACAGTGCGATCACCACAATAATATAAACATTAATCAATAATAAACAGTGCGATCACCACAATAATATAAACATTAATCAATAATAAACAGTGCGATCACCACAATAACATAAACATTAATCAATAATAAACAGTGCGATCACCACAATAATATAAACATTAATCAATAATAAACAGTGCGATCACCACAATAATATAAATGAAAAACGAAATAACTCATAAAAAAACCAAAAACCAACTGATCCGAATCACCCGAAATGAACCGAATTGTTGAAATGATCCGAATCGCAAAACGATCCGAAAAACGGAATCACCGATTTGAATCGATCCGAAATTTCAGATCTATCTGAATGGTCAATATTTCGTTTTCAGAAAAGCTCCCGAAATACGAAAATGGTCAAATTCGTACGAAATTCAATTTGGAACGAAACAAATTGCACATCTCTATTATTTAACACACAAGAGTTCCTCTAAAACAGCCCGAGTTGGATGTATGTTTTTTGTGGTATGCGTATACCTTCATTACACTCGGGTTAAGGTGGGAATTTTCTCACATGACGCATTTTTTTCCGGTATTTTCACAGGATTTTATTTATGAGTCCTTTTTTTAATCGTTCATTAATCACTTTATCTTCAGCCTCATCTGAATTATCCGTTATATTATCTCCTCCTCATTTTCCTGGTCGTCACACCTGGTGACACACACAGACACACATAGACACAATGCGATAAATACATGTCGCAACGAGGAAGAGGAAATGAGGAAGAAGAGACGGTAACAATGTGAAAGAGGCTTTAAATAATCCTCACAATGACACGGCGGGAAATGGGGCGAGAAGATTTACATAACCAGCACCTCGTCTTCCTGGGATCTCACCCCTATATAAACCCAGATAATAACCTCACACTAACCAACATCTGACACTGACCCAGAGAGCAGACACAGGTATGTCACGGCCGGCTGATACGGGGGGGATTAGTGCATAGGACGCGATTGTAATTGGTCGTTACTGATGACAGAGAAATGAAAATAGAAACATAACCATAACAGAAGGATCGAAGACACAGAGACACAGACAGATAGAGACAGACAGATTGACATAGAAAGAGACAGACACATACTTGAGAGACAGACATGTACAGACAGAAAGACAGACACAGGCAGACACGTACAGAGACACAGACACACAGAGAGACAAAGACAAAGGCAGCAGAGACAGACACACAGACAGAGATAGACACAGACCGACAGAGAAAGAGATAGATCGAGCCAGAGACAGACACACAGAGACAGACACACAGACAGAGACAGACACACAGACAGAGATAAAGACAGACAGACACACAGAGACAGAGACAGACACACAGACAGAGACAGACACAGACCGACAGAGAAAGAGATAGATCGAGCCAGAGACAGACACACAGACAGAGACAGTCACACAGACAGAGATAAAGACAGACAGACACACAGAGACAGAGACAGACACACAGACAGAGATAGACACAGACCGACAGTGAAAGAGATCGATCGAGCCAGAGACAGACACACAGAGACAGACACACAGACAGAGACAGACACACAGAGACAGACACACAGACAGAGACAGACACACAGACAGAGATAAAGACAGACAGACACACAGAGACAGAGACAGACACACAGACAGAGATAGACACAGACTGACAGAGAAAGAGATCGATCGAGCCAGAGACAGACACACAGAGACAGACACACAGACAGAGACAGACACACAGACAGAGATAAAGACAGACAGACACACAGAGACAGAGACAGACACACAGACAGAGATAGACACAGACTGACAGAGAAAGAGATCGATCGAGCCAGAGACAGACACACAGAGACAGACACACACACAGAGACAGACACAGACCGACAGAGAAAGAGATCGATCGAGCCAGAGACAGACACACAGAGACAGACACACAGACAGAGACAGACACACAGACAGAGATAAAGACAGACAGACACACAGAGACAGAGACAGACACACAGACAGAGATAGACACAGACTGACAGAGAAAGAGATCGATCGAGCCAGAGACAGACACACAGAGACAGACACACAGAGACAGACACAGACCGACAGAGAAAGAGATCGATCGAGCCAGAGACAGACACACAGCGACAGACACACAGACAGAGATAGACACAGACCGACA
This sequence comes from Leptobrachium leishanense, assembly GCA_009667805.1. Classification (NCBI taxonomy): domain Eukaryota; kingdom Metazoa; phylum Chordata; class Amphibia; order Anura; family Megophryidae; genus Leptobrachium; species Leptobrachium leishanense. The sequence goes on from RXON01003163.1 coordinate 77,971, forward strand.
GAGAAAGAGATCGATCGAGCCAGAGACAGACAGATTAACACAGACAGAGACGGATAATACATAGGTGGATCCTGATATATTGTTAGATCTTTCCCTGTCTAGATATATGTTAATGAAATATCTAGAATGTTCTGTCACTTCGTCACAAGCTGCAGAACTCAGTCTTTGAATCTTTTTTCAGGGACGCGGCGCGGCAGGATGATTTGCTCTGGAAAGTCTTTGTCTCTGGCGCTGGGTATGTATTGATCTGACAGCTCCTGTATAAGCCGTGACTGTATCATTCTACTGGTCGAGTCAATACCCCGGACAGAGTGAGGTCAGCCAATCAGAGGCAGGATTAGCAATGAATAGAAACTGATTGGCTGGTTGGGCCGCGCTCTGCTTAAAAACAATCCTTTATGAGAGATAAAATCTTAACCCCTTCATTGTGGAGGACGAGACGTTCACGTTGCCAAATGTCACCCTGTGGTGTAAACGGCGCAAATGTGTCGTGTTTGCAGTTACTCAACTCTACATTGTTCCAGTGGCGGAGCAGGACCTTCTCTCCCCCTGCTGTGGCCTCCTGCGAGTCAGACTGGGCAGGGACTTCTTTCAGCCCACTGACATCATGACACGCGATATCACGACTTCAGAGAAACCCCCTTAACACCAGCAAAGCTGGACAAGATTTTGCTGCACCCCGGTACTAGATCATGTGATAGATCACTGGAAAGGTCAGAGTCTGGTATTTCTAATGATACCAAACATGACCATTTTATTGCAAAAAATAAGAAAATAAAAACAAAAGTTTTTCTTTTACCTTTCTGTTAATCAAAAGCATCAGCATTGCAGACTTTCAAGTGATAAAGCATAGAATGCTGATACAGTAACCTCCCTTATCAAGTGTGGAGCTGATACACAATCAGGGTTATTCAGAGAGAGGTGAAAACCCAGGAGAATTGGCAGGAGGAGAGAACAATCTAGATCAAATAGCCGATTTGGAAATTGAGATAAATGGAAGAATTTTTCTGGTTTGGATATTTTGAACTAGAATTTTTGCTTCTCCAATCATTCTCCTGGTTTTCACCTCTCTTTGAATAATCCTGACTGTGTATTCATGCACCGGTCATCTAACATGTGAGCCGGTGTGTCAGTGGAAGGAGAGGCACGAGTCCTATGGGTCCATGTATCTACATTATGTACAACTCACAGGGTCAAGACGAGTGGTGTCAGTGGAAAGGTCTGACGTGTTGAAACCAAACATGACCTCATAATGTGTAAAAACAATACAAAGATAAAACAACCTGGAAATAAATTAACGTAAAAAGACTAAACAAGCTGTGTATTTTGGTGTTACAGAGTATATAGGATTAGGTATTGATTTTCCGGCTGCTCACACCATAAAGCGATGCACCACACCCAAACAAGCTTATATACGACACTAACTGTGGAGCGCGATCAATATTTACACCACCTCATTAATTATCATGCAGTGAAATCCACCAATATACTGAACACAATATGTTACATTGAGTCTGATTGCTTATCTTGAAAGCACTTGTTTGAACCAAAGGAAATTCCACTCGTGATCCAGAACCTTTAAAACAGAAATGTTTTGCGCAGCATGTATGTCTCAATCACAAACAACGCTCCCCCCTCTATCCCGGCTTAAGAGGTGCACTCACCCTGCTCTGAGCACCCCGAATTTATGGAATGGCTCAGTATAAGTGCACAGCACTCGCGTTGATCTCCCGTATCTCTTTACTTTCACTTTCGATTTGGCAGTATATGTATGTCTTGACGGACACGGTATTGGAAAAAACGTTATATAATATGTGAGGTCCTGTAATTAAACATGACTTCAAATTGCATTTAAGCATCAGGTAAAATGGTCAAAATGAGCTCAGCAAACAGAGGTGAAATGGCTCAGCAGTGAAGGGGTTAATAGCTGTCATATTTTAATATTCTGAAATATGAAAAAGCAGGGCTTCATGCTGGAGGTTGAATCCCTGCTTTTTTCTTATTTCCGGATGAATTAGGGACATCGGCGTCCCCCTTAAGCGGAGCTCATGGAGGAAGGCACCACGCTCCCACCCTGGCAGGTGGCGCCGGCGCTTTCTGTCTACGCCTATATTTTACTATTCTGTCATTGGGTCTGAGGAAGCTGATATATATATAATTATCCCACTGGAGGAGCATGATCACATGACTTATCTGGGCGGCTCCACTAACGTCCTGGGGGGTGTTTCTAGATGAAGACGCTGATCCAGAGGAATTAAATCCAGGCCGGGTGAATAAAATTCTGTGTGACAGTTTTCTGGAAGTTATTATTATCTGTCGTGCGTTTTTTCCCGTTTCCTGCTTAATTCAGCTCATGTTTCTGTTTCTCTCGCTGCAGTTTGCGCCTTGATCCTCCTGAGCCAGCTTGACACATCGCTGGGTAAGAACGCGCTCTGTGTGTTTATATCTCCATTTATTGATTTATGCTGATTTTAAAACGTTTTAGAAGCGTAGAATATAAAACTCATAAACCCGACAAAACAGAGCTGGTGCAGCTGACACAGCTCGGTCTCGGCCACGGTACTTCAGGGGAGGGCACTGGATCTAGAGCTGCGCTGTGAGCTCCAGCAGAAATCCCAGATTGAGTACGAGATAAGTTCCCTTACCTTGTGGGCCATTTATAAACCCAAAGAAGGGTGTATCGGGATTGCGGGCGCTGTGGAGTAATGACGTCAATGTCTCGCAGCCGTGCCAGCAATCCCGGCACACCTTTTTTTGGGGCTAATTTGATAAAGCTACGTCTGTTTTAGCAGCGAAACGCGTCGAGATGATGGAAGCTTTTTAACTAATTATGTCTTGATTTGGTCCAGTTGTCTGTTCCACTCCTAGCGGTTGTCTTTGCCCCTAATAATGAGGGCGAGCTAGGGTCATTTCGCTATATGCTCTTTTTGTGACTATCTTTCCTCCCGGATTTGGGGTATACCCAATTGATGTGCATTATTTGTGCCCTTTTGGTATTTGGCTATATTAAGTGTATACAAGTTTAAGTGTGGTTATTATTCCATACCCTGTTATATCCAGAGTGAGCGAGGTCCCCCTTTTATACATTAGGCATATATTTCTGACGGTCGTATGTTTATTTGCAAGTGCATTATATTCATTTAGTAAAATTTATCAGCTTCTTGACAGCATCCCTTCATGCTACACTTTTATGCTTTTATGAGTTGTGTCTAATAAACATAGAAACATAGAAACATAGAAAAATGTCAGCAGATAAGAACCTTTCGGCCCATCTAGTCGCCCAATTACATGGATACTTTACCTGGATTTATCTGTTGTTTAGGATAGCCTTATGCCTATCCCATGCCTGCTTAAATTCAATCACTGTTTTGGCCTCTACCACTTCTACTGGAAGACTGTTCCATGTATCCACCACCCTCTCAGTAAAATAATGCTTCCTGATGTTACTTTTAAACCTTTGCCCCTCTAATCTAAGACTATGTCCTCTTGTTTTGCTATTTTGTTTCCTTTTAAATATACTCCCTTCCTCTACCTTGTGGATTCCCTTTACGTATTTAAATGTTTCTATCATATCTCCTCCGTCTCGTCTTTTTTCCAAGCTGTACATGTTAAGATCATTAAGCCTTTCCTGGTAACTTTTCTCCTTCAAGCCGTACACCATTTTAGTAGCCCTTCTCTGAACTCTCTCTAAGGTGTCTATATCCTTCTGGAGATACGGTCTCCAGTACTGCACACAGTACTCCAAGTGAGGTCTCACCAGTACTCTGTACAGTGGCATGAGCACGTCCCTTTTCCTACTGCTAATACCTCTCCCTACACAACCAAGCATTCTGCCAGCATTTCCAAGTATTCTGCCAGCATTTCCAAGCATTCTGCTAGCATTTCCTGCTGCTCTATTACAGTGACTACTTACCCTTAGATCCTCTGCAATAATAACCCCTAAATCCCAACCCTCAGATGTATCAAATATTCTATATTCAGCCCTTGGGTTTTTACATCAGTAGGCAGTTACTAAAGGTTCACATTGCATTATAATTTTAATACTGATGTCCCTATATTTTCTTTATGTCTGTGTTAGACTATGAGAGTTAACCCCTCTCGTTTCTGGGACTTCAGCTTTTTCTGTATTTATTTATCACCCTTTTTTTCATATACTGAGCACAGAGAGAGCACTGAGAGAGCACAGAGAGCGCTGAGAGAGCACAGAGAGAGCACAGAGAGAGCACTGGGAGAGCACTGGGAGAGCACTGTGAGAGCACTGAGAGCCCACTGAGAGAGCACTGAGAGTGCACTGAGAAAGAATTGAGGGAGCCAATGAGGGAGTGCTGAGAGAGCACTGAGAGAGCACTGAGAGAGCATTGAGAAAAAATTGAGGGAGCACTGAGAGCGCACTGGGAAAGAATTGAGGGAGCCAATGAGGGAGTGCCGAGAGAGCACTGAGAGAGCACTGAGGGAGCACTGAGAGAACACTGAGAAAGAATTGAGGGAGCCACTGAGGGAGCACTGAGAGAGCACTGAGAGAGCACTGAGAGCGCACTGAGAGAGCACTGAAAAATAATTATTCATTTATCCCTTTTATTTTATGTATCTGTCTGTATCATTTATCCCTTTTATTTTATGTCTCTGTCTGTACCATTTATCCCTTTTATTTTATGTATCTGTCTGTACCATTTATCCTTTTTATTTTATGTATCTGTCTGTACCATTTATCCCTTTTATTTTATGTATCTGTCTGTACCATTTATCCCTTTTATTTTATGTATCTGTCTGTACCATTTACCTCTTTTATTTTATGTATCTGTCTGTACCATTTATCCTTTTTCGTGTCTTTCTATGTATTAAACCCCTATTTATAGCTTTCTGGTGTTGGCTGTTTGGTGACTCATGTGATTGGGATTACCAGTTCTATCCGGAACCATTTGTGTCTGGGTCTGGGGGACAAGCCCAGTGTTACGTCACATCCCTTTAAAATGTGTCACTTTGCAGAGTCATTAAACCTGTGATTGCTGAGTGACGGAGCGAGCGCTCGCCTGCTGGAAGCAGCTCCTGCTGATATAAGAAAATGCACCTCACACAGATAACAACAAACATAAGACACTCATTGCTGTGTTTCCATGTCATTTCAGGAATGGAATGTAGTAACGGGACGTATAACAGCTGCGGCTCGGCGTGTGCTCCGTCTGCTCCGAGGTGTGGAACAAAAACAAAACCAGTGGTCAGGTCTAAACCGACGAACTGCATAACCGTGTGCGTAGAACGATGCGAATGCTTCCAGGGATACGTTCTGCAGAGCGATTACCGCTGCGTTTTGCCGCAGGATTGCTGATCTGTCTGCACCATGATTGCAGGATCCCAGACACTTCCCGTTTCACCCACCTGTGACCTCACGCGCTTTACACTATCATCAAAATAAATACAATCAACAAATGTGCCTGACTGGAGATTTTATTATCAATACTTTGCAGAGGCCTCCATTTCTATGTAGCCCCCCATGACCCCTCAATTTCTATGTACACGACCCTCCATTTCTATGAACCCCCGCGACCCTCCATTTCTATGTACACGACCCTCCATTTCTATGTACACGACCCTCCATTTCTATGTACACGACCCTCCATTTCTATGTACACGACCCTCCATTTCTATGAACCCCTGTGACCTTCCATTTCTATGTACCCTCCATTTCTATGTACCACGTGTGACCCTCCATCTCTATGTATCCCCCATTTCTATGTACCCCCGCGACCCTCCATTTCTATGTACACGACCCTCCATTTCTATGTACACGACCCTCCATTTCTATGTACACGACCCTCCATTTCTATGTACACGACCCTCCATTTCTATGAACCCCTGTGACCTTCCATTTCTATGTACCCTCCATTTCTATGTACCACGTGTGACCCTCCATCTCTATGTATCCCCCATTTCTATGTACCCCCGCGACCCTCCATTTCTATGTACACGACCCTCCATTTCTATGTACACGACCCTCCATTTCTATGTACACGACCCTCCATTTCTATGTACACGACCCTCCATTTCTATGAACCCCTGTGACCTTCCATTTCTATGTACCCTCCATTTCTATGTACCACGTGTGACCCTCCATCTCTATGTATCCCCCATTTCTATGTACCCCCGCGACCCTCCATTTCTATGTACACGACCCTCCATTTCTATGTACACGACCCTCCATTTCTATGTACACGACCCTCCATTTCTATGTACACGACCCTCCATTTCTATGAACCCCCGCGACCCTCCATTTCTATGAACCCCCGCGACCCTCCATTTCTATGTATCTCCTGCACCCCCTATTTCTATGTACCACCTGTGACCCTCCATCTCTATGTATCCTCCATTTCTATGTCCCCCTTTGTTAGCACCTGCACCCCCAAACTAAATATTAATGTAATAAGAAATCTGATTGCCGGATCCTGACAAAGCCGCTGCTCCCAATAAAATACGAAGCTCAGATACCTGTGTGCGCCATAAAAATCCCATGTGCGAATAATGTTATTATGGAATGGGGAGAAAACCATGTCTGCACGATTTGCATTTTGCTTCCTTTGCAAACCTTTTTAATGTATGATTAGTGCACCTTCTGAGGCGAAATGAAACGTGCAGTGAGTCTTCACTCCTGTCCCTCACCCCGGTATGACTGTAAGGAAGCCAGAAGGAGCACCCCCCCCCCCTCAATGTAACAAACTTTACTGCCTCATTCCAGCAGCCAGGGATTTGTCAGAATACAGTGAGAGCTGTGGGGTCACTCAGTGCTGTACAGGGATAAGATTCAGGGGTTAATGACTGTATATCCATGTATCGCTTCACAGCAAAAATGCAGAAATCCAGATATTTTTTCCCACCTCAGATTTGTCCAGTAGAATTAAGACCTCAAATGAAGTGAACCAATAGTAAGGCACATGGGACATGAGTAGGGGGTGAACTGACCTGAGAGAAGACGGCAAATCCATCTGAGCAGGTCCCCATCAGGACACTACACATACGAAGAGCGCAGCATGTTACAGCTCTACACCAGGCTCCACCCACATTGTGAGGCTCTGGCCAATAGGTAATCACCTCCAATATATTTTAATGAGACCCTCTACAGACAGGACGTTCCAGCACTTGAAATCAATCAGCTCTTGAGAAAGCCCCTGTGGGTGAAACACGTAAAGTGAAAAATTAAGAGCCACCATAAATGCATGTAGTAAATGGGGGTGCCTGTACGGACCTGGGGGGCCTGTACGGTGCCCGATCAGCCGACTGATACTTGGATCTCAGCATTCCATTTCACCGTGCGCTCCTCTTCAGCGCCTTTCCGTGACTGTTCCTACGGATACAGGAAGATCCGATTCCACCTTTCAGCACTTGAGAACTTCCAGCGTCAGGAAATGATTTAGAAGATAATCCCCTCATGCAGATTACTGGGACCTTCTGTCTGTGTATACGTGTGGTACAGCTCAGGGGTCGTCCTAATGTTACCGGAGTCAATCAGGTTCACTTCATTAACGGCGCCGGACCAGACACAAGCAAGGATTGTCCAAACACGAGTCTCTTCAGGAAAGGCAAGATCTTTATTGTGTCGTCACACAAGTGCTCACACAGGATTGAATCTCTAAGAGTGAGCCCCGATTACACAGAGACATGAGGTTTTATGCCCCAAATACATAATTAGGTACATCCCCATTAGCCCACCTCCCTATGACACTCTATGCTTCCCCACGTGGGTTAATACCTCCCATCATTAATTCGAACACAAGAACATTCCACATATAACTATAAATTGATACACTTCTCGTTAGTTTGACAGTCTGTGATTTGTTTGTGCTGTCTTTCTCCGGGCAGTGCCTCCCTCCCTATCGGCTATGTTTATTCAGGTGGCCTGGGGCCTGGTTCTTTTATTCCCCGGCACATCTCACTGACCTTGTCCCAGTCATAAATCTTTCTGTTTCAAGAGCCGGCCGGATTCTGCCTGGATTTCTTGTTAGTTTTCTAATCTACTACATTCCTTAAATTCTATGCAAACTCTGCTTTTCTCATCTAAGTGAAAATCTATTCTATTTACTGGTGAACCAACATTCTGGACAAGATGGCTGCCTGGCTAATAGTAGCGACCATCTTTCAGCCTGGTTCTCCTTCATTCCCCCCCCTTGGCTCAAGTGTCAGTATCTTTTTCCTGGCACTTGTAGCCATTACACTCCACTATTCTGTAACTCTGCATACTGGGGGGGCTTTCCATTCACTGGGAACATTCCTTGTGGAATTATCAATGGTATTTCTGTTTTGTGTGGGTGTCAGTGCTGACTTGCATAGTGGCCATATGCATAGCCCTACGCGGTATATCAGTATCCCTATGATCAAAATCACCACTATCATGAGTATCATGGATCCAATCTTTGAGATGAATCTCAAGATGGGACCAAACCATTCTCCATTGCTCCAAACCCCCGGAGCGGATTCCAGCCTTCGGCAGCAATCCTCCTGGCTGTGCCCTGCAACTGTGCTACCTTCTCCTGATGATCTTGAATTACCTGGTAATAATCTGGGACTTTGTGTAGTGTTTCTGATGAAGGTGCAACATTCATAGTGCATTGTCATTTCACACAATCCATTCAAGGCCGCACTGATCTGCTCAAGCGCCATTTCATGTATCATTTGCACCTTTCGTAACTCACGCATTTCCAGATTCAGCAGCTGGATATCCATACTGGTTCTATTCGAATCTCATCCATCAGATTGACATAGCTATTCAATCTCCTCATCATCTCTCCTCCCCATCCAGTCCATGCTGGCAACCATGTCCATATTCGATCCATCTTCGTAAAAATTCTCTCTTCGGTCTTTAAACACCAGTGGGTACCTAGGGTGTAGTTCTGTGTCTGTGTTTGTGTCTTCTCCCTTAGTTTCTGGATTGGGACCAGCTTAGCCAAATAACACATTCCCGTTATTGTTGGTGGTACCCATGTGTAACACACCCTTTCACAGCACACCTGGTACCCTCCTGTCACTATAAATGGTGATGAATGTAGTGTTCCCTTTGATATCTCTATCGCAAGGTGTCTCAGCCGTCTCATCATATCCACTGCACCCTGCCTCCCATTGGTCACATTCCCAATCACCGCCTCTTGGTCTCTAGTGAGTTGCCTGCATCGTATGTATAAAATAAGTCGCCTTTGGTCCTGCTTTGAATATGTAAATGTATGATGTCCAGTTGAACTGACTTGAGTTACATAACCCACCCTCGTTATTTGTTTCTTTATCTGGTCCTAGTTGAAAACACCATTCTGGTGGATACACTGGTCCTATTATGGGTACCCGGGACTGACTGATTCGGTCTTTTCCCTTTGTGCATCGACAGCATGTATTGTGATATTCCCTGATACAAACATACTCAAATTCATTGGAACAGAGGCAAATGGTATATGAATTGTCTCTGGGTGCAGTCTACTACACACCCAGCATGCAGTTTGCCCAGACTTTTTAGCATAGTCATATTTGAATTGCACAAGTAAGTGTCCTCTTGGGTTGGTTCCAGATAGCGCCTCTCGTTTTTGTCTCCACATGGTACGGTTCTCCCATCACCGGGTGCGTACCATTCCAGATATGGGAAATATCCACTTTCCAGCGGTGCTTGTACAATTGGGGCATGCTCCTCTCGAGAGTCCATAAATCAAATTAGCAAATATAAAATCAGCACCACATGCCCGAGTGTCAGAATTCCTTGGGCAATTCTTTTTACAGTCACATAAACCAATCCCTCCCACCGGAATTTCAAAAGTAAAAACCATTTCTGGATAATCAAGGGTGGGGGCCGGGCCCTAAAAAGCACCCTGTGGTTATCCCCGTTGGCAGGTGGTCAGGGTCTGTGCCCATCAAGACACCCACTTGTTGATCCTCTGAATCATCAGGGTTAGGATCATTTAGGTGCTCGTGACTGTGGTCTTTGTCAGCTTCAGCCTCAGCGGATTGGTCTCGTTGGCGACGACCTTCCATGTTAGCTCAGGACTGGCAGCTGCTTTTACTCTGGAGTGATGTATCCACGGGACTACCTCGGCAACCTTTACTGCTGTAGGGTTGATAACAGGACAAGATAAGGACCTCTCCATTTTGGACCCAGTGGATCATTTTTCCACTCTTTTACCCATACTGAGTCACCGGACAAACTTATACAGTGAAGGATACAGAAAATGCGGTATATTATCCCCTACCCAAATATTTAATTTCTGCATTGACTTACCCAGCATTACTACCTGATCATTTAGTTTAGTTTCTCCCAATGCCCGAAGGTCCCCCTTAGTCCATTTAATTAGAGGGGTTGGTCTGCACCTATCGTGCAAAAGGACTATCGCCAGCACATCCAATCAGCCTAATAACATCTCTTGACACAGTTTGGACATCAAAAGTCTTTGCGGTCATTCTCTCGAATTATCTGCTCGTTCCACTTCGGTTATTTCTTTTGTATCTTCTCCATACTCCCCCATTACTTTTACGCCGAAGAATTTCAGCATCATATTGTAAACTCTGCACAGTCTTTGCTGAACTTCTGAGGTGTTAACCATTAGGCGTGTCTCTTGCGGATTTAGGGGAGTAGAGTAGAAATTTCGGCCTTGTGTTCGTGTTGGGAAAAGCCATTGGATATAATCATGATTGAGTTCTAACAGTTCGTAATCATCTTGCCATTTGTGCAGTATTATTTCAATGAACTCCCCGTGGGGTTCAAACTTTTTCAAATTCATATAGAACTCGTATTTGGCATAGGAGGTTGAGGTTCTTGCTTGCAGATCAGTACTTTAGCTTGATCTTCTGTTGGCGTGGCGGTTTTGCAGCTGCTTTTGCGGCCTGGTCCGCGCGTCTGTTACCCTTCGGAATTTCATCACGGCCTTTTTGGTGGCCACGGCAGTGCATGATGCTGACAGCACTTGGTTTCCACACTGCCTCCCAGGAGGGCCGTGATTTCTGCAGCATATTTAATTTATTGTCCTGAAAACGTGAGTAGGCCTCTTTCTTTGTAGAGTGCGCCATGTGCATAGACTGTCATAAAGGCGTATTTGGAATCTATATAGATATTTACTCTTTTGCCTTCAGAAATTTCAAGGGCTCTGGTTAAAGCTGTTATTTCAGCTAGTTGTGCCGATGTGTGGCCTGGCAGTGGCTTTGCTTTGATAACTTCTTCTGTTGAGACTACTGCATAGCCGGAGACTTCCTTCCCATCATCCATATAGCTGCTTCCATCAGTGAATAGCTGTAGATCGTATTTGTCTAGGGTACGTCTTTCAAATCTGGCCTGCTACTGAACACTTCTTCCATGACTTGGAGGCATTCATGATCTGGATCCTCTTCACAGTCAGGCAGTAGAGTAGCAGGGTTTAAGGTAGCGATGAGGTCCAAATGAACCCGTGGATTTTCACACATCATGGCTTGGTACTTCGTCATCCGGCTGTTGCTGAACCAGTAACCTCCTTTGACATTCAGCAGAGCCTTGACAGCATGGGGCACCTTGACATGAAGAACTTGTCCAAGGGTCAGCTTGTCTGCTTCTGCTATCAGCATTGCGGTGGCAGCCACTGCTTTCAGGCATGGGGGTAGGCCGCAGGCCACAGGGTCGAGTTGCTTGGAGAGGTAGGCCACAGGCCTCAGCCATGAGCCAAAGGTCTGGACCAATACTCCTGTTGCCGTTTGGTTATGTTCATGTACGAACAGCTGGAAAGGCTTGCTGTGATCTGGCAGACCCAGCGCAGGAGCTTCCATCCGTAGAGTCTTTAATTTCAGGAACGCTGCTGTTTGCTCTTCTTCCCAATGAAAGGGGTCTAGTTCTCCCCTTTTCCCTTTGTGGCTTGATGAAGCGGCTTGGCAATGTCGGCGAAGCTGGGATCCACAGGCGGCAGAAGCCTGCAGCTCCCAGGAACTCACGGATTTGTCTCCTGGTCTTCTTTGGTTGGGTATGTGGCACACCGCTTCTTTTCTCCCTGCCCCCCCCCAGTGCACGTTTGTACCCGTTAACTGGAAGCCCAGATATTTTACACTGCGTTTTCATATTTGTGTTTTCTTTTTAGAAACTCTGTAACCTGCTTGGCTTAGTAGATGTAGCAAGGCTTTTGTGGCGGATAAACAGTCTTTTTCTGTGGGGGAAGCCAGTAAATTGTATGGATTAGGAACCACAGGGTGTAGTGTTACTGTGGCCTCGTTGACAGCTCGTAAATCTTGGACAGGGCGATACTCTTGTGTGCCCTCCTTCAGTACTGGCAATAGAGGTGTGTTCCATAGTGACACACAGAATTTTAATATGCCGTTATCTTTAAATTTCTGTAAATATATTTGTATATTCTGCTTGGCTTTTTTTTTTTTTTTTTGGATATAATATTGTCTTAGAGCCACCGGTATTGCGCCGGACTTTAATTCAACTAATCTGGGCGGGTTGTCCTCCGCCCCCCACCTCAGGAATTCCAAGGAGTAGTGCGTGCGGATCCGGCGTGGCAGACAGAGTAGGTGCCGTGCGCCTTTCTTCTCCTTTGACATAACTACTGCGATTTTCACAGATTGTGATTGTGCGGACTGGCTGGAATATGCTGTCGAGTAGAGCCACCACTATCGGGCAGATCTAATTGAACGTGACCCCCGGAAAAAAAAAAACATAATTTGGGCTTGCAATTTGTAAAAAATATCCACCCCAGGAGCTGGATGGACATTCGGGCATATACATATATACACATTGTATAAACAATATCCTCAGAAATCTTTTCCCGTAACCAAACAGACTCTTAATACCACATCGGGAAAATAAATAAATAAACATAAAAATAAATCATTCCACTGTCATAAAACCACTCCAACATCTCATCAGTAATTATCTAAAACAATCTCATAACAATAAAATAACCATTCCTTCAAAATCAAACAAAAACATACCTTTATAAAACAACAGTAAAGAAAAACTACTTTAATTATTTCTCGAATTATTCTTTCTTTAATATAATTTTCTACAGACAAATATTCTATTGTGACATATATTAAAATTAGCTAAACACAGTAATTTTCTTTCTTTATTTTTCTCCACTCTCAACTCACTGCACAAGTATATAAGGTTATTTTCTCTTCCTCTCCTCCACCGCTTTCAGAGAGCGAGGAGAAAAACAAAAAAAAAAAAACAAGAAAACTGACTCCCTCCCTTCCCCCTCTCCGTGCAAACAGTGTGCCAGAAGGAGGGAGGGAGAGGGACCAGCACAAGAGACATTCCACACTCTAACTTATAAATTATTCTTCTCTATTTTACTTTTAATTGAACAGTTTAATAGATTAATTATTTATATATGCTCCCATCGGGCATCTCGATCTTTCCTGGTGGGACCTCTCTGTCCCCTCTCTCTTATTTTGGGGATCCTGCTCTTACTTTACCTTTTATTTTTTTAATAACTTTTTTTTTATTTACCCGCTATCATATAAATAATCTTTATTTTTATAATTACAATATCTCCTATATATCTATATACGGATACTGCTCTGTGACTTGGGAGTGTAC
>RXON01003164.1:0-19979 GCA_009667805.1 Leptobrachium leishanense
CATGGAATTCCATTTAATCATTCGCCACAGCACATCGTAAACAAATAGACCGTCAAATAGCCAACTTATTCTATGCTCCAACTAGGAATATAAGATTTTTTTACAATGATAACATAAATTGTATGTTAGGCAATCAGTCTTATTGCACATAACTGTCACGAATCCCCCTGAATACCAGAATAGTGGTCCCTATACGTAGACCGCTCTCTACCCTTCCGATCCTTGAATGGTCGGCACAACTAGACAGATAATTAACCAGACAATAGACAAACAAGGGTAAACACCAGACAGATGTACAGAATAGAGTATTCGTTCTCCCTAGGACTTTAGTAATATAAGAGGTAGTCTGATGTGTGCTTAGGGTGCCACACAGACTGACCTCGGTACCAAAGTTAAGAGCAGAACCGTGAGAAGAGTAAATGCCAATACCAGGGGTTATACACAGGGTGGTTCGTTTGCCAATGCCAGGGGTCATACACAGAATGGTTCGTTTGCCAATGCCAGGAGTCATACACAGAATGGTTCGTTCGCCAATGCCAGGGGTCATACACAGAATGGTTCGTTTGCCAATGCCAGGGGTCATACACAGAATGGTTCGTTTGCCAATGCCAGGAGTCATACACAGAATGGTTCGTTCGCCAATGCCAGGGGTCATACACAGAATGGTTCGTTCGCCAATGCCAGGGGTCATACACAGAATGGTTCAAGTCAGAAGCAAGGTCAGACACAGATATTTTGCCAATAAACACAAGAGCTCTGCGGGAAGTGAATACCACGTCAGGGCACCGACGAACTAGTGAAGCCGGGTTTTAAACCCGGCGGGTCCGCGTCATGACGCCAGGCTCCGCCCCCGGCGTCCCACGTGAGCGCACCCGGTGGCGTTATTATTCGGCGCCTGGCCAGCGAGCAGCGAGGAATCGCTGCCAGGCGCCCCAGAACAGGGCCATCCGTGACAGAACCCCCCCCTCCACGGGCGGCCACTGGACGACCCCCAGGGGCATGGGTGTGTCACATAGAAGGCCTTCACCAACCGAGGGGCATGGACTTCAGCAGCCGGAATCCAAGAACGATCCTCTGGACCGTAACCCACCCAATCGACCAAGTACTGTAAGGACCCCCTAGACATCCTGGCATCCAAAATGGCCTTAACCTCGAACTCCTCCTCGCCCTCCACAGAGACAGGAGGAGGTGGAGCACGGGCCTTGGTGTACCGGTTACATAACAACGGTTTCAAAAGGCTAACGTGGAACACATTGTGTATCCTAATATGGGGGGGCAATGCCAAAGCATAGGAGACTGGGTTGAGTCGCCGCAGAATCTTATAGGGGCCGATATATCTAGGTGCCAACTTCATGGAAGGCACTAAGAGCTTGATATTCCGTGAAGAAAGCCAAACCCTGTCCCCAACTTGATACACGGGTGCCTGCCTCCTGTGCCTGTCGGCCTTGGTTTTCTGGATGGCACTACTCTCTTCCAGTGCCTGTTTGACTCTCTCCCAAGTCTCTTTCAATGATGCCAAATGCTCATCCAAAGCAGGAATCGTGGTATCAGGAAACGTAGCGGGGAGCACGGGAGGATCAAAACCATAAACAGTGAAGAAAGGGGAATGTCCTGTGGATTCACTCACTGCACTGTTCAAAGCATACTCTGCCCATGGTAACAGGTCTGACCAGTTATTTTGTTGTTCTGATATAAAGCACCTGAGATATTTCTCTATATTTTGGTTGGCTCGTTCTGCTGCTCCGTTGGTCTG
This sequence comes from Leptobrachium leishanense, assembly GCA_009667805.1. Taxonomy (NCBI): domain Eukaryota; kingdom Metazoa; phylum Chordata; class Amphibia; order Anura; family Megophryidae; genus Leptobrachium; species Leptobrachium leishanense. Next base: position 1,754 of record RXON01003164.1, read on the forward strand.
GGGGTGATAGGCCGAAGAGAAGGATAAGTCTATCCCCACATTCTTACAAAACCCTTTCCAGAATCTGGAGACGAATTGGGTCCCCCTATCAGAGACAATCTCCAGAGGAATACCGTGTATGCGGACCACGTTAGAAATGAAAATGGGCACCAGTTCGGCTGCCGAAGGTAGTTTCCGAAGAGGAACATAATGACCCATCTTGGAGAATCGATCTATGACCGTAAGTATAACTGTATTCCCTCTTGACTCAGGTAAGTCTACTATGAAATCCATGGCTACATGCGACCATGGTCGTTCGGGGATCGGCAAAGGCTGGAGTAAACCAATGGGTGCTGTTTTGGGACTTTTATGTCTTGTGCACACCTCGCACACAGCTATGTAATCTTTAACATCTCGGCGCAATGTGGGCCACCAGAGGAGTTTACGGATACTAGACACTGTTTTGGTGATACCCATATGCCCAGAGGTTTTATTGTCATGATAAACGTTAAATACTTCCTCTCTTTCGTTCTCAGGTACAAAGAGTTTCGCGGGAGGTTTCCCCCAGGAGCTGCACCCTGGACGGTCTGCAACCTTTTCACTAGAGGAGACGAGACACTAATCGTGGTAGAGGCTATAATCCTTTCCTGGGGTACAATGGGATGCTGATCTTGGATATTATGTTCATAAGATTCATACTGTCTCGATAAAGCGTCTGCTTTAATGTTTCTGGACCCAGGTCTATAGGTAAGCACGAAATTAAAACTTGAAAGAAACAATGACCATCTCGCTTGTCTGGAATTTAAACGTTTAGCATCTCCAATGTACGTGAGATTCTTATGATCGGTTATGATAACGATCGGGTCCCTAGACCCCTCCAATAAGTATCTCCATTCTGCCAAGGCCGAGATGACTGCTAACAACTCTCTATTTCCGATGTCATAGTTCCTCTCTGCCGGGGACAATTTCCGGGAATAGAAGCCGCATGGATGCAAGGGTTTGTCGGGTGCCTCCCTTTGGGACAAGACTGCACCAAGACCTAGTTCGGAGGCGTCAACTTCTACTTGGAAAGGCAGAGCCGGATCTGGATGTCAGAGAACAGGGGCAGTAGTAAATGCTTGTTTAAGTACCTCAAAGGCTTGAGTGGCTTGAGGTGTCCATTTCTGATTTCCCACCCCTTTCTTTGTCATAGCCGTGAGGGGAGCTACCAAGGCTGAAAAGTCTTTAATGAATCTCCGATAGTAGTTAGTAAACCCCAGAAACCTCTGGATGGCTTTAAGCCCTTGGGGTAGAGGCCAGTCAAGAATTGCTGAGAGTTTTTTAGGATCCATTTGAAAACCCTCAGGGGTTATTATATAACCAAGGAAATGCACTGTTTCTATGTCGAATAAACATTTTTCTAGTTTACAATACAATCCAGCCTTCAATAGTTTTTTCAACACTTGTTTCACGTGGGCATGATGAGTTTCCACATCAGGAGAGTATATCAGGATGTCATCCAGATATACTATGACGAACTCTTGCAGAAAATCCCTTAGGGTATCGTTTATGAGGTCCTGAAAAACGGCTGGCGCATTACATAATCCAAAGGGCATCACCAGGTATTCATAATGCCCGCTCCGTGTATTAAAAGCCGTTTTCCATTCATGCCCCTTTTTAACCCTAACCAGGTTGTAAGCTCCGCGTAAATCGAGTTTCGTATATATACGGGCCCCTTTTAATCGGTCGAACAATTCTGTTATGAGAGGTATGGGATATGCATTTCTTATAGTTATCCTATTCAAACCTCTATAATCGATGCAAGGTCGCAGATCTCCCTCTTTTTTGGAGACAAAAAAGAAACCTGCTCCTGCTGGAGAGGAGGACCGTCTGATGAATCCTCGCTCTAGATTCTCCCTTATGTATTCCTCCATAATGTCATTTTCTTTTTGTGACAAAGGGTATACGTGTCCCCTAGGAGGCATAGTACCGGGGAGTAAATCAATAGCACAGTCGTATGGACGATGTGGTGGTAGGACCTCAGTCCTGGCTTTAGAGAACACCTCCTTTAATGCCAGATAACAGTCAGGGACCTCTGTAGATAAAGGAGGGGCTGTGGCAATATTGAGGCTACCAATCACATTGACCCTGCCTAGGCAATTAGACTGACAACTAGGACCCCAACATTTTATGTCTCTCTGGACCCAATCAATAACCGGGTTGTGCTCTGTTAACCATGGAAACCCAAGAACGACAGGACATGAGGGAGATTCAATAATTTGAAATCTTATCGTTTCATGGTGCAAAACTCCTGTTTTCATACATACATCGACAGTGTCGTGAGTGATATGTGGACATGACAGGGGTTTACCATCTATGGCCTCCACCATTAGAGGCTTCTCCTTGAGAACCAGAGGTAAGAGGTTTTTGGCAGCAAAATATTTGTCCATGAAATTACCTGAGGCCCCAGAGTCTAAGAACGCCTCAGTCTTGAGGTGAACCCCCTCCCAGGTTAGGGAGATCAGTACCAGAATCCTGGATTTTTTTTTTTCACTATCCACAAAGGAGGCATACAGAGAACCGATAACCTGGGTATTGGCTGTTCTTTGACCTGATTTGCCACTCTCCCCCCTGCTAACCCTGGGTCTCTGAGGACATTGAAGGCGGAAATGATCAGCCCCTGCACAATAGAAGCAGAGCCCCTTTTCTCTTCTGTGAGCTCTTTCTGCTTCCGAAATACCCGTTTTTCCTATTTGCATAGGTTCAACGACTGGCATATCTGTTTTTGCGTTCTCCGGGTTACCTGACGTACTGGTGTGTCTGGGTAATAAGGGTAAAGGAGGCAAGACCCTTCTGGGTCTGTCTCTGGGGTGTCTCCTTTCCCTAATTTGATCGTCCATGGCTATGCAAAAATCAATCAGATGGTCCAGATTTTCTGGTAATTTTAAGGGAGCCAGCTCAAACATAAAAGCCTCGTTCAGGCCTTCGGTAAAGGCTAAGGTTAAAACGTCGTTCGGCCAAAGCACCTCTGACGTCAAAGTCTTAAACTCTATGGCATAGTCGGAGACCCTCCTATTACCTTGTTTAATGTGAAACAAGGACCTACCCGCACTGGTAGCCCTTCTAGAGGGATCAAAAGTACGTTTTAACTCAGAGGTAAAACCCTCATAGTCATAGATGATGGGTTTCTTATTTTCCCACAATGGCGTAGCCCATAATAAAGCTTTTTCTGTTAAATGATTAATCAGATAGCCTACTTTGGCTTTATCAGACATACAAGACCCTGGGTTATTCTCAAACAAGATCTCGAGTTGGGTCAAAAAATCCCGGCATAAGCTTGGTGTACCATCATAGCGTAAGGGTGCCTTCATACTAAGCCTATGTCTTTCAGGAGAGACCGAACTGACCCTAGGTAATACTGGGTCTGGAGGGTTTGTGGTACCTGTATTGGACCGATTTAACAGGGTTTGCAGAGCGAGAGAAATCTGGTCCATCCTATGGTCCTGCTCCTCTTGTCTGGCTGCGATACGTGCCAACTGAATAGAGAGGTCTGCGGGATCCATTGGCCCTGACGTAATGTCACGAATCCCCCTGAATACCAGAATAGTGGTCCCTATACGTAGACCGCTCTCTACCCTTCCGATCCTTGAATGGTCGGCACAACTAGACAGATAATTAACCAGACAATAGACAAACAAGGGTAAACACCAGACAGATGTACAGAATAGAGTATTCGTTCTCCCTAGGACTTTAGTAATATAAGAGGTAGTCTGATGTGTGCTTAGGGTGCCACACAGACTGACCTCGGTACCAAAGTTAAGAGCAGAACCGTGAGAAGAGTAAATGCCAATACCAGGGGTTATACACAGGGTGGTTCGTTTGCCAATGCCAGGGGTCATACACAGAATGGTTCGTTTGCCAATGCCAGGAGTCATACACAGAATGGTTCGTTCGCCAATGCCAGGGGTCATACACAGAATGGTTCGTTTGCCAATGCCAGGGGTCATACACAGAATGGTTCGTTTGCCAATGCCAGGAGTCATACACAGAATGGTTCGTTCGCCAATGCCAGGGGTCATACACAGAATGGTTCGTTCGCCAATGCCAGGGGTCATACACAGAATGGTTCAAGTCAGAAGCAAGGTCAGACACAGATATTTTGCCAATAAACACAAGAGCTCTGCGGGAAGTGAATACCACGTCAGGGCACCGACGAACTAGTGAAGCCGGGTTTTAAACCCGGCGGGTCCGCGTCATGACGCCAGGCTCCGCCCCCCGGCGTCCCACGTGAGCGCACCCGGTGGCGTTATTATTCGGCGCCTGGCCAGCGAGCAGCGAGGAATCCGCTGCCAGGCGCCCCAGAACAGGGCCATCCGTGACAATAACAAATTATTGAAGTGAAACTTTGTATGTCAATTTGTTCCTGCAATTCTATTTTCATACCACCATGTCACCTTATCTATGAAAAGGGTTAATTGCCCTTCATTGATCCACAAAAATAGAAGGTTATACATAGAGAGATAACCATTCACCCACTATTAAGTCAGAAATATCAAGCCAAGTCGTATGCTGCTCTACTCTCACTGCGGGTGTCACTGATTACACAAAGCAAGACCTATTTATCAATATGCCTCTAACAGGGTAATTCAAAGAGATTCGAAAAGTCACCGCACATTCGGTGACTTTTCGTTCTCTTCAATTCGGTTCCTTTTGTCGATCCCATTTCGGTGACCCTGCGGTGTATTCAGCAAGCACCACAGGGTCCCCAAATTGCAGGGAAAAGCTGCCGCAAACCTGACGAAAACGAACCGCAAAACCCACCGAATGCACGCCGAAAACCCTCAAAAACATCTGGATTAACCCATCGAAAAACCCGAGCAGGAGCCGATCACACGCAGCGAAGCAGCCGAGACCGCAGACAGTGGGCAGTGAATAAATTAGCAAAACAATTTGTGTGAATGTTTGAAAATGAAACGCTGTTTGCAAAGAAACTACTGAGCGAAAATGTCTGAAATTTACATATGATCCAGGGAATGATAATAAAAAGGGCTGTTACAGAAAAAATAAGTAAATTTAAAAAAAAAAAAATCTGAAAAATGCTTAAAATATCCTAAAACATCTATAAATAAAGAGACTTTTTACTGCAGAATTTTATAATGAACGGTTTATTAGATATTGAATTAAAACGGGAATATTTTTAACATTGAAGCCTATGGGATTCTCCGGAATAAATTTTCCGCATGAAACCACCGCATTTCGGGAACCTTTCACTGCTGGTTTGTGTTCTCTGAATAGCCGAAGCAGTGCTTTTCATGGGGTTTTCACTGCCCTCGAACAGGCACCGAACAGGCTCCATATGTGCAGGCAATTCGCTAGGATTTGGCGAATTGCCTGCTCTCTGGATAGCCGAATGGCCAGGAAAGGTTTTTTGATTTTCAGTGTTCGGTTACCTTTCTCAAGCAATTCGGATCTCTTTGAATAACCCTGTAAGTAATTTTGTAACTTCATTAACCGCCAGATAAATACACCGCCATCAAAACCAACATGGGAACTGCCACAACAACTGATAAAACATCATTGTATAATGCTCAACGCCAGGCCAGCCATCAGAAATGTTGGGGCCCCTTACTGACCTTCAGTAATCTAATACGGTAGAATAATGATACCTTTTTCTGAACTTTCTGAGTGACCCCACTCTTAGTTCTCATGTTCATTTCATTCCCCCTCTGTTTTAATTTCACCCCCTCCTCTCTTTTAATCCCCCCTGTTTTAAATTCATCTCCCCCCTCCATTTTAAATTCATCTCCTCTCCTTATGGTTTAATTTCACCCCCCTTCTGTTTTAATTTCACACACCCCCTTCTGTTTTTAAAATTCAACCTCCCTTCTGTTTTAATTTCACCCCCCTTAATGTTTTAAATTCACCCTCCTTGTTTTAAATTCACCCCTTCTGTTTTAAATTCACCCCCTTATTGTTTTAAATTCACCCCCTTGTTTTAAATTCACCCCCTTGTTTTAAATTCATCCCCCTTCTGTTTTAAATTCACCCTCCTTGTTTTAAATTCACCCCTTCTGTTTTAAATTCACCCCCTTGTTTTAAATTCACCCCCTTCCATTGTAAATTCACCCCCCCTTCTGTTTTAAATTCACCCCCGTTGTTTTAAATTCATAGAAAAATGTCGGCAGATAAGAACCTTTCGGCCCATCTAGTCTGCCCAATTACATGGATACTTTACCTGGATTTATCTTTTGTTTAGGATAGCCTTATGCCTATCCCATGCCTGCTTAAATTCAATTACTGTTTTGGCCTCTACCACTTCAACTGGAAGGCTGTTCCATGTATCCACCACCCTCTCAGTAAAATAATGCTTCCTGGTGTTACTTTTAAACCTTTGCCCCTCTAATCTAAGACTATGTCCTCTTGTTTTGCTACTTTGTTTCCTTTTAAATATACTCCCTTCCTCTACCTCAGGGGTAGGGAACCTTTTTGGCTGAGAGAGCCATGAACGCCACATATTTTAAAATGTAATTCCGTGAGAGTCATACAATATGTTTAAAACTAAATACAAGTAAATGTGTGCATTTTATGTAAGACCAACACTTTTAAAGTACAATAAGTCTCTGAATTCTTTTTAATAACGTTGTTATGCTGTTGCTAGCCAATGATGAATAAAGTACTTCTTACCATTAATGCGACTTCTGGTGCTGCATGGTTTTGCTGATGGCTTTGTAGTCTGGTTGATACGTGGTGAGGTTAAGCTTCATGCAGGCGTTGAGACTTCCATCCGTTAAACGTGATCGTAGGTTGGTCTTAATGTTCTTTAGATGTGAGAAAGACTGCTCACATGCATACATAGAGCCAAACATTGTCAGTACAGCAATACTCTCACGCTGCAGTGTGTGGTATGTGACAGGAAGCGCGTTCCAAGTTTTGACAATCAGCTGGTCCGCGGGTTGAAGTTTTTTAATTTCTCCCCACTTGTGTTTGCTCGCCAACTCTGCTTGCTGTTGTGCAAGTCTTTCCAAATCTTCATTCAGTGACTTGAACTTATTCACCCACATGTCTGAGGCCTTCAGGTCAGCAGCTTGTAGCTCAAAATCCCTGATGGAGACATCGGGGATGTAACTCAGGTCGGCGCTGTCCACTGCACACTCGTGTGGATGGGTGATGAACTTAAAAAGACGAGTGCGCTCACGGAATTCTCCAAAGCGCGCTTTGAATGACTGCAGGAGATTAGATGTGACGCCCGCTAGCTGCTGAAGATCAAGATGTTGAGCAGGGTCACTTGCTGTGCATGCATCTCTAAACTCTCCCAGTTTTTCAAAGTGTAGGAAACGAGCTGTTTCAATGTCGGCGATGAAGAGTTCTAGCTTGTTTTCAAATGCAAACACTGCTTGTTGAAGGGATAAGACTGTATTTCCAGCGCCTTGCATTTTCACATTGAGCTGGTTCAGATGTTCAGTCATGTCCTCGAGATAGTAGAACTTCAGGAGCCACTCAGTGTTAGCTAACTCAGGATGCTCGACGTTTTTCATTTCAAGAAAAGTCCAGATTTCGCACAGACAAGCCGCGAAACGGCTGAGCACCTTCCCTCTTGACAACCAACGCACATTGCTGTGCAGAAGCAGACCAGGATAATTATTCCCAACTTCATCCAGCAGTGTTTTAAACTGGCAATCATTTAAAGCTCGGGCAACAATAAAGTTGACCACCCGAATGACCAGCGACATCACCTCACCAAGCTGCTCGCCACACATCTGAGCACAAAGCGCCTCTTGATGTAGGATGCAGTGAAAACTTAGGATGGGTCTCTTTTCATGTTCACGAAGAAGCGCTACGAATCCTTTGTTTTTCCCCCCCATGCACGGAGCACCATCAGTACACACCGAAACAAGTTTATCCATCGGTAGATTTTTTTCTTTAGCGAACTAGGTGAAAGACTTGAATAAATCCTCCCCTCTTGTTGTCCCTTTCATAGGCAAAACGGCAAGACTTTCCTCACGTAGTGTGTCACCGACAGCATACCTTGCAATCACGCTGAACTGGGATAAATGGCTTACGTCTGTTGACTCATCCAAAGCAAGAGAAAAGAATGGTGCTGCATTTATGTCCTTCACTTGTGTTGCCTCAATTTGATTTGCCATCATGATGGTACGATCGTGAACAGTTCTTGCCGACAGAGGCATGTCTTTTATTCGTTTGATTATTTTATCTTTATCCGAAGTCGTCAAAAAGTTCATTGGCAACATCAAGCATGAATGTTTTGGCATACTCCCCATCTGTGAATGGCTTCCCGTTTCTCACAATTGCTAAAGCACCAGCAAAGCTAGCCGAATTCCAGTCACCTTGTTGGGTCCAAACGCTGAGCTGCTTCTGACTAGCTTGCACTCTGCACAGTAGCTCTTGACAGGCTTTCTTCCTGCTGTCCCCCGCAGGATATTTCGATGCAAATGTAGTATGGAGTGTGTCGAAGTGCCGCTTTATATTTCACCGTTTCATCGATGCAATTTTATCATTGCATATTAGACACACTGCATAACCTGCTCTCTCCACAAAGGCGAATTCCTCTGTCCATTCCTGCTGAAAAGTACGATAGTTCTCATCTTTTTTTCTTTTAGCCATCTTCTTCGATAAAAGGGTTTCTGCAATTAGCTAGCTGACTACTTGCTTAAAAGGAGGGAAGTTTACTTCCTGACCTCACAACGACCTGTGTACCTTACGCATTATCCAATAAAAATTTGGTGTTGTCCCGGAGGGCAGCTGTGATTGGTTCCAGCCACCCGCAACCATGAATATGAGCGATAGGAAATGAATGGATTGAAATACATGAGAATGTTTTATATTTTTAACTTTAATATTTTTTTTATTAAAGATTTGTCTGCGAGCCAGATGCAGCCATCAAAAGAGTCACATCTGGCTTGCGAGCGATAGGTTCCCTACCCCAGCTCTACCTTGTGGATTCCCTTTACTTATTTAAATGTTTCTATCATATCTCCTCTGTCTCTTTCTTTTTTCCAAGCTATACAAGTTAAGATCATTAAGCCTATCCTGGTAACTTTTCTCCTTCAAGCCATACACCATTTTAGTAGCCCTTCTCTGAACTCTCTCTAAGATGTCTATATCCTTCTGGAGATACGGTCTCCAGTGCTCTGTACAGTGGCATGAGCACTTCCCTTTTCCTACTGCTAATACCTCTCCCTACACAACAAAGCATTCTGCCAGCATTTCCTGCTGCTCTATTACATTGACTACTTACCCTTAGATCCTCTGCAATAATAACCCCTAAATCCCTTTCCTCAGATGTTGAGGTTAGGACTGTATCAAATATTCTATATTCAGCCCTTGGGTTTTTACGCCCCAGGTGCATTATCTTGCACTTATCCACATTAAAACTCAATTGCCACAGCTCCCACCATTTTTTTAGCTTACCTAAATCATTTGGCTGATCCCTCCAGGAACGTCAACCCTGTTGAAAATCTTTGTGTCATCAGCAAAAAGACATACTTTACCATTAATACCTTCTGCAATATCAATAATAAAAATATTAAAGAGAATGGGTCCAAGTACTGACCCCTGAGGTACCCCACTGGTAACAATAAACTCCATTTACCACAACCCTCTGTTGCCTGTCACTCAGCCACTGCCTAATCCATTCAACAATATTGGAATTCAAGCTCAAAGATTGCAATTTATTGATAAGCCTTCTATGCGGAACAGTATCAAAAGCCTTACTGAAATCTAAATAAGCAATGTCTACTGCACCACCCAGCGTCTATTATTTTTGTTACCCAATCAAAAAAATCAATAAGATTAGTTTGGCATGATCTCCCTGAGGTAAACCCATGTTGTTTCTGATCCTGTAATCTATGTGTTTTTAGATGTTCAACAATCCTTTCCTTTAACATGGTTTCCATTAATTTCCCCACTACTGACGTAAGACTAACTGGCCTATAGTTCCCCGATTCCTCCCTACTACCCTTCTTGTAAATGGGCGCAACATTTGCTAATTTCCAGTCTTCTGGGACGACTCCCGTTAACAAGGATTGGTTAAATAAATCTGTTAACGGTTTTGCTATTACACCACTGAGCTCTTTTAATAACTTAGGGTGGATCCCATCAGGCCCCATTGACTTGTCTTTACTTTAGACAGCTGCTGTAGAACCTCCTCCTCTGTAAACTCATACGTAAATGTCTCTTTAGTGTTTCCTCCTAACTGAGGTCCCTTTCCTTCCTTTTCTTCTGCAAAGACTGAACAAAAATATTCATTGAGGCAGTCAGCGAGACTTTTATCCTCTTCTACATACCTTCCTTCCTTCGTTTTTAATCTAACTAATCCTTGTTTTACTTTTATTTTCTCGTTTATGTATCTAAAAAATGTTTTGTCCCCCTTTTTTACTGACTGAGCTATTTTCTCTTCTGCGTGTGCTTTGGAAGCTCTTATAAATTGTTTTGCCTCTTTCTGCCTAATCTTATAGGTTTACTATCTTCTTCACTCAGAATTTTTTTTATAATTATTGAATGCTATCTTTGTGTTCTTCACTATTTTGGCCACTTCTATAGAGTACCACAGTGGTTTCTTCCCTTTTTTGTTTTTGCCAACAATCCGAATGCAATTGCCTGTGGCCTTCAATAATGCCTCCTTTAAATAATCCCATTTCTCCTGGACTCCCTTTAAACTCCTCCAGTCTGATAATGACTCATTCACACAAAATCTCATTTTGGAAAAAATTGTTTTTTTTAAAGTCTAAAACTTTTGTTTTTGTGTGGTGCGGCTCCATCCCTGTTCTTATATTAAACCACACTGACTGGTGATCACTAGATCCCAAATTTTCACCTACAACAACATCTGATACCAAACCTCCATTTGTGAGTATTAAATCCAATATGGCCTCTTTACGGGTCGGCTCCTCAACTACTTGTGTTAGAGATAAGCCCAGTAGGGAGTTTAGAATATTTTTACTCCTGGTTCACCCAGCTATTTTGGTTTTCCAGTTCACATCAGGAAGATTAAAGTCCCCCATGATAATAACTTCCCCTTCATTGTCATTTTGGCTATTTCCTCAAACAGCAGATTATCTAGCTCTTCTACTTGTCCAGGGGGTCTATAGATCACACCTACACGAGCTACTGTATGATTGCCAAATGTTAGCTTAACCCAAACTGACTATATTCACCTCGCTCACTTTTATTTGGTTTGTTTTTATGTTGTTTTTCACATACAGGGCCACTCCTCCTCCTTTCCTACCTTCTCTGTCTTTTCTATATAAAGAGTACCCCGGTATTGTTATGTCCCAGTTATTTTTCTCACTGAACCATGTCTCAGTAACCGCCACTTAATCTACTTTTTCAGCTGCCATCATTGCTTCCAGTTAATTGATTTTATTGACTAAACTGCGAGCATTTATAGACACGACTCTGAGCTTGTCATTTTTTACCCCACATGTTGCTTGCATCCTCAGATCTAGTTTTGGGGGACAATCGGGCAGATTGTTTTTTACCCTTTTGTCCCCCCCCTCCTGGTTTAAATATTCCTTTGTGAAACCTTTGAACTTCTCACTGAGAACATATGTTCCCCTATGAGTAAGACGCAAAACATCTTTTTTATACAGTTCCTTTCTTCTCCAATTAGAGCTATCATGGGACACAAAGCCAAATCCTTGCTCCCAACACCATTCTCGAAGCCACAAATTAAATTCCCTAGTGCGCATCTGCCTATCCTGAATGTTATGCACAGGCAGAACTTCAGAGAATGACACAGTGGACGCAATCTGCTGTATTTCACCTCTAAGAACACAAAAATCTTCCTTAATCTCAGAAACCTCATTGCTAGCCAAGTCATTTGTCCCTAGATGGACTAGAACGTCCACTTCCCCTTCCTGCTTTGCTTGTTTGACAATATTGAGAATACGTCTCCTGTCTCTACAAGCAGTAGCCCTAGGAAGACAGCTCACCAAACCACTACTCTCCAGCTCATCACCTCTTATGATAGAATCACCCAGCAACAATTGCCTTCTATCAAGTAACACCTTTTCCTTTTTGTCCTTGGTTGCAGTCTTGCATACCTAAGGCATAGGGGATGGTGGTTCCTCAATTTTGGTGTCTGAGCCACTTCCGTCTTACCTCTACACTCTGAAAGTGCCTCAAAAGAATTAAGAAGAGCCACAGACTGTGGGACATGCCATCTATCCACAACTCTAAGTCTACCAGATCCTACAGTAGTCAATCTGCCGCTCCTAGGAGGCCTCTGTGGCAGTGACTTTGTAACAGTCATAGCCTGAGTTTGTCTAACAGATAATTTACAAATCTCAGACTTCAAACAGGCAATTTCCTGCTGCAATAAAGAGAACTGCCTACATATCAGGCACACTCCAAACCTCCAAAAATTGGATCTAAAAACAAATGCATGACAGCTATTACACTGGACCAAGCCTGCCATTATAAAATGAAAGAATGGATTTGAAACAAGCAAATCTTACCTTTTTGTAGGGTTTCTACCTCCTGTCTAACATCAGACTACCTCCAGAGTATCTCCATAACATCTCTAAATGCCTCACTTGGAAGGATTGCACTTAGAAGGCTTCACAAGCTCTATTAGACAAGCTAATATCCCCAATCTTTATATAGTCACCTAAGAACACCTCCCCCAGCAAGGCGTGGACAAGTTTAACCTCTTAGCAAATAGCACCCAATTGATTATCAACTTTGTGCTAATCAGTAAGAAAATTGAGTCACCAGCCTAACCTAATTTACTCACCATACCTAACTTAAAACCTTAAGATGAATAGAAAAGATCTGTTTGAAACAAAAATCAAAATCACTCACCAGAATATCTCTAAATGCCTCACTCGGAAGGATTGCACTTTGAAGGTTTCACAAGCCTTCACCCCCTTCTGTTGTAAATTCACCCCCCTTCTGTTTTAAATTCACCCCCTTGTTTTAAATTCACCCCATCCGTTGTAAATTCACCCCCCTTGTGGTTTAAATTCACCCCCCTTCTATTGTAAATTCAACCCCATTCTGTTTTAAATTCACCCCCTTCTGTTTAAAAATCCTCCACCTTGTTTCAAATTTACCCACTTTGTTGTAAATTCACCCCTTTCTGTTTAAAAATTCACCCTTGTTTTAAATTCACCCCTTCTGTTTAAAAATTCACCCCCTTGTTTCAAATTCACCCCCTGGTTTTAAATTCACCCCCCTTGTTTCAAATTCACCCCCTTGTTTTAAATTCACCCCCTTCTGTTTAAAAATTATTCCCCCTCCCCCCTTCCCAGTAATCAATTACCTGGCCTGGATGAGACTCAAGCCGGTGGTTCTCCTCTTTCCTCCGCAGCTCCACGTGCATCATGCAGCGCTGGGAGGACCACTATAAGACCACTTCCTCCCAGCGCCGCAGAGTACACGTGTGGCGGAGCAACTCGGGAGGAAGGCAGGCCCAGGATCGAGTCAGAGGGGACATGATGCTGCGTGCCCCCTCTGACATCAGAGGGAGCCCGTCGGCTGTTGGCCGCTATCTTGGGAGTCTCTGCTCGGTGGCCGGGCCCAGGTAGGCCGCAGTACCTCCCCCGAGGCCTGCAGCCTAAAGTAAAGATAGCTGCCTCCGGCGGGCCCCCCCCCAGTTCCCGGGCCCCTTACCATAGCATGGGCTGGAATGCCCTGATGGCGGCCCTGCTCAACGCGTTTCAATAGCTTGCGCTATCTTCATCAGGAGGGATTTCCTTACAACTCCTGTTCCGCCATGCGAATATATTGTGTCTCCCATTATGTCTAGCTGATATCAATTTGGTTTCCTTCACTTTGTAATTTCCGCCTTTGCTGGCACGTAAGTTTGGAGCGCGTGTCATAGCGAGTGTCTGGTTTGCGTTCCATTATTGATGCATCCGGTTATAAAATTCACTCGCTTTCTCGTTATATTGCGCATGCGCCGGAAAGCTTTTCGTCAGACAGGAGTGCTTTCATTCATTGATGTCCTCTTTCCATAACTTTAATAGAATAATTCTAAAATCATGAATAGGCAACAAACAATTCTAAGTGATAATTGGTGGCACTTGGTATATTGTTAGTTGGCCCCACTTGAGTGGAGGACAAGAAGGAGATCCTAGATATGAATAGACCCTGTTCACTGCTCACAATTCCATCCTGAGTATATTGGATACGGCAGACAAAAACATAGAGGTCCCTCCTATAGTGATCAATACAGTTGGTATTATGTGTTGGTTAACTTAGCCAAGGAGACGGATGACAGCTATCTCAATTAATAAATGGTACAACAAATGGATGAGGACAATGTGAGCTATTAAAGCTAAATCAAACCCTCCAACAGATGATAAATTTATATGTGCATATAGCACTATGTGTTACCCTTGGGTAGATAGGATTGATTTATAGCAGTCTATTGTAGCATAATTGAGAGATGAAACACTATATGTATGAGTTTATATGCTGTAATTAAGCTCCACAAGGATTATCCAATTGAAATAATCAGATCGCCAATGGTTGCACATCACATATCAACAGTAGTAATACAATAAATTGACTAGTCAACACAAATGGTTTCTCTTGTGAGAACTGCAAATTAGCCCCAATATCTGAGAGGTTTGTAAACCATACCACCAGTAGCAGCATCGAGTGTGTCACGAATATCGATATGGGACAACACAAATGATTAGATCAACAAATTTAGTTAAATATTGCTGAAATAAGTCCCAGAAGGGGCGATGTGCTAGGGAGAAGCATCTCCGAAAAGGAATGGAACAAAACTTTCACGCTCATCCACAAGGGAACTGGATCTTTACACTGTACAGAAAATTCCTATAAAATCCTTACATTCTGGTACCGGACTCCAGACAGATTACAGAAGATGTTCCCCCTACATGATCCGCAATGTTGGCGGTGTAAGGCGGCGTTCGGTGACTTTCTACATATCTGGTGGGACTGCCCTGGGATCCGGGTATTTTGGACTATGGTTCACACCGCAGTCCATGCCATTTCAGATATGGATATTGAGTTTGCTCCTTCTACCTATCTCCTGTTGCAATTCCCTGCCTCCATAAAAGTCATGAAGGGTTCCGTGGTATTGAGATTGGTGACGGCGGCCAAATTGTTGATACCGCTGCATTGGGGCACTTCATCGATATCCTCCTGGAGACATTGGGTAGATAAGGTGGAATTCCTACGCACATTGGACAACCTGGTAGCAAAAGATCTGGAACGAGTTGAACAATTTGTAAGGAACTGGTCCCATTGGGACAACTATGTGAGCGCAACGTCGGAGAGGCGCCTGGAGGTGGCAAGGCCTGACCCGTGTGCGAGTGCGGGTACTGTCGAAAGCTGAAATGCAGTGTTGGAAAGACCACAATACAGTTACATTGGAGGTCCCGGTAGAACAGGTTGGGACGGAGAGCTGTTTTTGTGTCAGGAACCCGAGCGTCAGTAGGGGCGACGGACCCTCCACCGTGCGACCAATCCACCCCCTCTTCCTTCCTACCTTCACTCCCCCCCTCCTTTTTTTTCCCCCCCCCTCTTTTTCCTTCCTCTCTTTATCTCTTTATCTTTGTCTTCAACGTTGTCTTGTCTATTCTGTTTGTTTGAATGTCTGTCTGTAGTACTCTTTTGTGTATAATACTATATCTGTACTCTCGCAGCACGAAAGACGGAATTAAAGGCATAGGAAATTATTTCTGGATGCCGAACAGCTTTCCTGATAACAGATATCAGCAGTAGTTTCACATATCGCATCAATGCTGGCTGTGAAAGTTTTTTTTTTTTTTTTTCTAAATTTAAGTCGACTACACATAGGTGGAGACTTAAACTCTCCCTGTCATGCCGTATACTGTATGTGCTAAGAAACTGGTGTTACCAAACAACATAAGCTGCTGTGATCTACGTTTATATATTTCTACTTGCTAATAAAAATTTTGAATACAAAAAAAAAAAAGAAATAAGTCCCAGAAAAAATAAAAACCATTAATTCGTCATATCAGCAATAGCGGCATAGCATATCGCTAAACACACCATAAGGTGGTACAACAATAAATTCGCAGACTAGCACCCTTGGCTAGAAACAATTAGTTGGTCAAATCACCAATAGTAACAGTATTAACAAGTGCCTGATAACTGTTAAAATCAAGATTGCATAACAACAAAAACGCTGAAGCGCGTTTCGCCACTAACAAGGAGTGGCTTCGTCCAGAGCGTGACTGCTATAGACTGCTATAAATAGACTGCTATAAATCAATCCTATCTACCCAAGGGTAACACATAGTGCTATATGCACATATAAATTTATCATCTGTTGGAGGGTTTGATTTAGCTTTAATAGCTCACACTGTCCTCATCCATTTGTTGTACCATTTATTAATTGAGATAGCTGTCATCAGTCTCCTTGGCTAAGTTAAGCAACACATAATACCAACTGTATTGATCACTATAGGAGGGACCTCTATGTTTTTGTCTGCCGTATCCAATATACTCAGGATGGAATTGTGAGCAGTGAACAGGGTCTATTCATATCTAGGATCCCCTTCTTGTCCTCCACTCAAGTGGGGCCAACTAACAGTATACCAAGTGCCACCAATTATCACTTAGAATTGTTTGTTGCCTATTCATGATTTTAGAATTATTCTATTAAAGTTATATGTGTTGTGTATGTCTGTTAACTTGAAACCAGCACGAGTGGTGCAAACCAGCTGATACAGCTGTGATGTATTTGACAATCTACTTTGTCTCGTTTTCCATAAATCCACTGCGTCCTGGCAGTGGTGCTACAGAAAACAACATGGTAGTGAAAAGGTTAAGATAGCCGATGTAGGCCATATGAATCTTTCATCTTCAAACCATATTATATACAGTCTTATATTTATAGCTATTTTTGACCTGTAATGATGAAACCTTTGATTGCCTGACCTTTGAGGATACTACTCATTATCTTTTACTGGGCTTTTTTCTTCATAGTATCTACTTATTTAATGAGGGGAAAAAATTATAATGAAGGAATTAAAAACCTCATTAAATTGTTCATACTACCCTTTCAAAAGAAATTGCATAATTGGAGCAATAACATAAAACTTCACTTTTATTATAGTATATCGATAAAATCAATATTTGCCTAATAAACTAAAGGGGTTACTCAGAGAGCACCGAAACGACATTTCAGTGCTCTCTCGTTCGCCGAACCTGCAGTGAATTCCGCATTCACAGTAGGGTCCCGCTAAATGCTGCCGATCAACCCGCTGAACGCAGCCTCTGACCGTCTGAACGCCGCTGAAAGACCGCCGAACACAGCCGACAATCCGCCAAACGCCACAGCTAACCCGCCAAACACAGCCGATGACCCACCAGACAGACCGCGGAATGCCATCGCAAACTGTCGAACAGATTAGACAACCCATCGAACAGAACGCCGAATGCCTTCCGTCAGCCGCCGAACACTGCCGAATAAGGCTAGGGTCAGACTAACGCATTTTTCACGTTGTCCGTGAAAAAGTGCGTTCGAACGAATGGACGCATTTTTTCACGGAATACGCGATAGCGGTCATACGATGTGCATTTTCGGCCGCGATTTTGTACAGATCATCAATAAAACACTTTTTGTGTCTGGACGTTATGTTGGCCGGACATTAGCAGCGTCTGACGTCTCCTAATCACGCACACACGCCGCTAGCGGACGCAGCGCACTCTGTACGTCAGTACTAGCGGTATCACGTTCTCTAAAAAATGCGTTCGTTTGCCACTTGCGTTGCGCGGCCGCACTTTTGTGCGGCCATTCTTCGTATGCTGCCCAGCATTGGACGTCATTTGCTGCTAGCACGGCGGTGATTTAGTGCTGCTAAACGCACGTTAATACTGCGTTAGTCTGACCCTAGCCTAAAGGAGACCAGCCGCTGAACAGGTGTAAAAAAAAAATGCTTCTTTTAAAAGGCGTTTTTTAAAAAACACATGCATGTAAAAAAAAATATCAGATCCAATAAATAATAATAATGAAAAGACCAATTTTAAAAGTAATCAGAAAATCCCCCCAAAAAAATTGAATAAATAGACTTTTTGCTGCATATGAAAAGACAAAACGGTTGAATAAATATTTAACAAAAACAGGGATTTTTTTTTTTACATTGAAACCTATGGGATTCGCCTGATTAAACCTGTCAAACGAAACCACCGAAAATCAGGGCATTTCACTGACATCCGGTGCTGTTCAACTCTTAAAATTAACTCTTACTTCACTATGGGGAATTTCACTGTCGCCGAACAGGCACTGTATTTAGCCAGCAAT
>RXON01003166.1:0-14713 GCA_009667805.1 Leptobrachium leishanense
TGGCTCAGAACCATTTTTATCTGATGCCAGGGGATGGCATACATATTTGTTGTGGAACTCTATGCCACCTTTGGATTAATACTGAAATAAAAACTTAGTGTTATTTGGCCTGGGTGGTTCCCCTGCAGCGTATCCAAGGGGACACCATAGACCTAGGAATACCACATCCGATATTTTCTAAAATTTACTAAACGAGTATTGTTTTCTAAAAGTGGTATGATTTGGTCTTGGTTTCTTTTTTCCTTCCACAGGATGGAGCACTGAAATGACGAAAAGATTTAATAAATATGTTGTTTCGATGGATGAAAATGTAAACATTACCAGCACTGATGTTTAGTTGTTAAATGTTGAATTAAGAGAGATTCGTAAAGTACAGCTGTTCCAGAAACTAGCCATAGAACAAATTCAGGCTGTACTTAATGGAATTTGTGAGATGACAATGAAATATGAATGTTGTACCTTTTATTAAGAATACTACTGAAGATGCTCCTGACTACTATGATGTAATTCAGAAACATGAAGAAAAGGTTTCCCATTTGCAGGACCAAGCTCGTCGAATAGTTGAGGAGGGCTGGAACCCTTTTAAAGGACTGGGTGCATTCGGGGCGTGGTTCTAATCGATTTTGTCTATCACAGGTGCCTTAATTCTCCTTGTTTGTTTTCTAGTTTATAAATTAACTATTTGTATATGGCCCATCTGCCATAAAGCCCTCGGACCAAAGAAACAACCCCTTAATCAAAGTCCTGATAAAAGTTCACTTAAGCTTAAATCCCCGGAAGAATACAAAGCTTTAATGATATTTAGTTAGTTGGCTGAGAGAGGTCATTGAAGACTCTCTGCCAAGAGGAGGGAATGAGATAGCAATTCTCGGGATTTAACTTAAAACTATACTAATCTAGTGATCTGCCATTTCGATGTTCATTCATTTAGTGTTTTAAAATAAACTTGCTGTCCTTGAGTGCTCTTGAGACCCTATTTTAGTCCGCATGTTTAAAAGAAGTCAGTTTGTCAGCAAAACTAAATAGAAATGCTGACCGTCAAGAATAGAAATAGTTGCATGTCCAAAATGAGAATGAAGAGGAAAGCTGACATCATGTTTAAAGTTAGGTCCTAACTCAGACATATGGTAACTGTCACGTGACTATCTGGGTATGTGGGGAGGGGAATTGTATTGTATAAAAAGGATTGATGTACATGTTCTTGTCACTCATGATTTTGGACAGTTGCAATCTGTCTCGTGAGTCCGGCAGGTGCCAGCCGAATAAACGCCATTTTCCTTGAAACAAAGGCCTCCGTCTGCTTCCTTGGTCGATCCATCACCCACAGGTTCCCGGCTGAATTTGCTGTTACATTTCTGAGGCCTCGTCCGGTGATTTATTTGGGCTTTGGGTCACAAAGGAAGTTTGAACGGCAGTATTTACTGCATTTTCGGTGGAATCCAGCAGGTGCCAGCTCCAGGCATGATTGATTCTCTACTAAAGGCGCCAAGCGAGATATTCTTGCTTTGTGGACCATCAACCTGCTGGGGGCACGCTCCTGACCGAGAATCCACGAAAAGGAACAGGCCGAGGAAACTGGTGACGCCGCAGCGGAAAGGGGGTAACTAAACAAATTGAATTTTTTGTGTTGAATAATGACAGCAGCTAGCTTCAATTAGTGTATAAAATTGTAGAATTGTCCGCGCTGTGGAGGGAGAGAGTCCAGATTTCTGTATCTGTGTGTGATACAGGGGCTGGAGATAGACTGCCCTCCAGCGAGGAATAGAGAGGTCTGTAGAGCCTCAAGAGCCTGTGATGCTCTAAAGCCAGTCCGGATTAACTAAGGAAAGTGTTAATCCCTGACAAAGGGACTGATCACCCCTTAAAGTGCTAAGTGCTAAAAAACCCTGCAGTAGGGTAAATAAATACTGATGGTGAAGTATATACTGATGTTGCAGTAGGTACTTGTATTAAGTATATACTGATGTTACAGTAGGTACTTGTATTTAATGCACAATACAAAAAGATGGTCAGCGCCCAGATAAGTTCCACCACCAGTATACCAATGCCAGACCAGATATATAGAGGTTTCCCCCAAACCAATGTGACAACAGGTATAATTATACGTATCTGGCGGCGCGATTGCAGTCGCTTCTTGGTATTCAGATGGTCCTCACGGTGTGTATCATAAATGTCCAATATGGATTATATATATAAAAAACACAAATGGTAGAATAATAGTGCAGGGTGTATATACAATGTTGGAATAGATGACAATAAATGGTTCCACTCACAGACAGAGAGCCCCGTCACTGGCTCTGAGTGGTTCCAAACATCTGGGTCCTTTGTCTTCTTAAGAATATTTAAAGGAGACCCACTCCCTTTAAAGTTGGTATTTTCTTTGTCTCGTCAGATATGTAAGGAAACATAAAACACAAGGACCTTCTTGTGTAGATCTACCAAATATTGGTCATATATATGGTGATAATATCAACTCACATTGGGTGGAGCTTAGAACCAAGCTCTGGGTGGAAATGCCGGTGGATTTATTGAATAGGTTAAATCCACGAATACCTCTGAATTCCAAAACAGCAGGGACCAGACTTTTAAGAAGCCGCTAACTCCCAGGACCCTCAGCCTGGATCCCCTCTCTGGATTCACCAGGCGGATCTGCCGCCTCACAGGGCTCAGGACACAAAGGACAAAGGGGATGGAAGCTCCATGAATCAAGTGACTGGTGCGTCCACCAGTAACACTGATAGTGCGTATTGGGTTTAATGTATATATAGCATATATAACATCAGGTATTAGATAATGATTTGGCACAAAAATACTTCTGACAATATGCTAATTAGACTCGATGATTATAATTGGCCTACATGAAACCAGATAACGAAGTTCTCACAAGAATAGTGGATGTGTAAGTCCCACTGAAGGGATGAAGGCTAAATTAGCATGAATAATATGGTCACCAATTAATGAACTATCAAAGTGGGATAGAAGAGAGTGGTACAAACCATTTGATAAGGTTAACACAAACAAATTGGATGCCTATTCAGGCATAATGAGTTATGTCAAGAATAGCGTTTTAAATATATGCACACAGTGAACGCAATTGATGGCCACTATACATAAATAATTAATGGATTAGTATTATCACCAAATTGACCTTGAAGTTGCTTGTAAGCAGTAAATGAAAATGCTGAAATAACCTTGGTGTGGTCACACCTTAAGTACTAGCTGTAAGCATTCGTTTACACGAGGGGTTCTGTTCATTAACCCTCAATAAGAAAATGGTCAAGTAAAAATTGAATAATACTTGTTACACAGGTGATCACCGCTACTGCATATGGTGGTGCACTAAATTACAATTGAAACTGTGCAGCACCTTAAGTATTAGCTGTAAGCATCCATATATAGATATTTGGAGGTACTGTGTGAGAGATAAAAGCCATTTTGTTTATGTTAACAGGGCAAAGAAAGAAAGGTATGCCCTTAAATAAATATAAACATGAGTGTGGGAATAATTAGACATAGACAAATTACAAGCCCTGTGTGATGATCTGCAGGAGTCTCTGAGCCCCCACTTCCCCCCAGGCCAGAAGGAAAGGAAATGATCAATGGATCAGATGGTGATCTAGAAGGTTATATGGTAGAATGAACAGGGAACTACATGTCCCATAGCTGCCAAACGAGAAAAGAAACTAATCGAGTGTATATATGTTGTTTATTTTTGATCTATCTTTATAATAAGGGTTGGATGTTAATCTAGAGTGTGTGATGGCTGAGAGTAATGAGATTCTCTGCATTTGTTTCTCCCCCTTTTCTTAAAATAGAGGGGAGGGAGGGAGTCAGCTCCTTGATGAACAAAGGAATTAATGATTTATGTGTCTGTGCAGCGAATTTAGAATGAATGTAGTCTGTTGATTGCGAGATGTAGGTTTATATTTTGTGTTGATATATTAGGTTAGGTTAGGTCTGTCTTGTTTAAAAGGAAACAAAGTAGCAAAACGAGAGGACATAGTCTTAGATTAGAGGGGCAAAGGTTTAAAAGTAACATCAGAAAGCATTATTTTACTGAGAGGGTGGTGGATACATGGAACAGTCTTCCAGTAGAAGTGGTTGAGGCCAAAACAGTATTTGAATTTAAGCAGGCATGGGATAGGCATAAGGCTATCCTAAACAAAAGATAAATCCAGGTAAAGTATCCATGTAATTGGGCGACTAGATGGGCCGAAAGGTTCTTATCTGCCAACATTTTCTATGTTTCTAAATCGAAATAGTTTTATATAATCTAGGCTATATGTGAGAAAGATATACATTGTGTCCGGATGTTTCAGGCAATGAGGCGCAATGTGTTAGTATTATTGCAGGAAATGAGTGCATATATGTGCTGTGTCTGTGTTTAGGGCACAATGTATATGTGCTGCCCAGTCTGTATAAATGCTATATATGTGTATAGTGGGTTTATATGCTCTTTCGTTTTGTATGCATTACGATGAAAATGATCTATGTATGTAATCCCTGTTGTGTGTATTGGGATATGGTGTGTGCAGTGTCTATGTGGTTTCGGGTGTGCCCCTACTGAGATCATTGATTAAAAGGGCTAAATTAGGAAGAGACTGCTGATTCTAAAAAAGTCTGAAGCCCAAACCCAAACCCCCCCCCCCCCCGTTCCCTTATACACTGAAGGAGAAAAAGGTGGGAGGGGATGGGCTATTAGTGACATATGAGAGTAAGGCAACAGATATAGAGAAAAATACTGCAGGTGTTAGATCAGTTTGGAGAAATTGTAAACTAAATAGAAAAGACAAGTAAAATGTGGAATACACAAAGAAGTTGATGATGAGAAAAGAGAAACGTGTTATAAAATGTGTATTTACCACATCCCACAAAAAAAAAAGCTTGACAACACATCCAAGCCCACCTTGAACATCTGTTTAAAACACGATTTTCCTAAAGTTTTGTGTGTTTTTATGGACTACTTCGCTACGGCCAGTGCAGAAAGAGAATACCCAAGAGTACCGACCTGTCCAGGATTTAAGAGCAGTTAATTCTGCCACAGTGACTTTATACGGATTTGACCCAATTGAGTGTAATCTCCTAGCTCTGACACCCAGCAACACAGAATTCTACATTTGATTTAAAAGATGCGTTTTTTTGTATCCGCTTGGCTCCAGCGAATCAGCCATGGTTTGCCTTTCAGTGGGAAAACGCCCAGAATGGCTCCAAACATCAAATGATATGCCTCCCTCAAGGTTTGCTATCCTCGGGAGAACGCTGAACAAAGACTTATTTGCCTATCACTCTCAGCCAGACAAAGCTACCCTATTACAATATGTTGATGATTTCATGCTTGCTCCACCAACTCAAGAAGATTGTTTCAATGCCACAAAAGAACTGTTAAGTATCTTATGCAAGGCAGGCTACAAAATCTCAAGACGCAAGGCACAGATTTGCAGACACAGTGTCAAGTATCCAGGCTTCCATTTTACAGGAACTGAGCGTGCAATCCAGAACGCATATAATCAGTCTGCCGTGTCCCTCAAGCCACAGACTCATTGCTAAATAAGAGAATCACTGAGCCTCTGTACCAAGTCACCAAAGGTGCAGAGCCTGACCCTATTATATGGAGTGAAGAACAAAACTAAGGTTGTCACCCAGTTAAAGACTTTGTTGCTTGAAGCCACTGACCTCCTGGTTGCTGAAGCTGACAAGCTTACACTAGGCCAAGAACTCTTTGTGAAAGTCCCTCATGCAGTCCAGACTCTTCTAGACTATAAAGGCAATTATTGGTTCAGCAATGCAAGAATGACCAAGTACCAAGTTATGCTACGTGAAAACCCGAGAGTCCATTTGGAACTAATCTCCACCCTGAATCCTGCTACATTGCTTCCAGATGCTCCAAAAGATCAGGAACATGAATGCCTTCAAGTAATGGATGAAGTATACAGCAGCAGACCTGACCTCAAAGACGTACCCCTAGACAAATACGACTTGCAACTGTTCACTGATGGAAGCAGTTTTGTAGAAAATGGAAAGAGATTTGCTGGGTACGCAGTAGTCACTCTTGACGAAACAATTGAAGCTAAACCACTGCCCAATGGCACCTCTGCTCAACTGGCTGAAATTATTGCCCTTACCAGAGGTCTAGAACTATCTGAAAACAAAAGGGTGAACATATACACCGATTCCAAGTATGCCTTCATGACAATTCAGGCTCACGGAGCACTCTACAAAGAACGAGGCCTCCTAACATCTGCGGGCAAACAAGTGAAATATGCCCTTGAAATATTGAATCTACTGAATGCAGTATGGAAACCATCCGCAGTTGGTGTTATTCATTGCCGTGGCCACCAAAAAGGCAAGGAAGAAGTTCCCAGAGGAAAGCAGATCTGGCGGCAAAGGAAGCAGCCAGACAAACACAAGCCCTTGAGCGTGGCTGTGATTGGAAAGAAACCAAGGCTAAGAGTACTCGACAGCAGCAGGTGCAGCAGCAGGAGAAAACTCACTTGAAACTAAACTGGAGAGGATACCCAGTTCAAGATAAAGATCCCCTGGAAAGTGTTCAGGAAGGAAACCCCGATCGCCGGAGAGGATACCCGGTAAATGCTGAAAATCACTTGAAAGCTTCCGGAATGGAAATCCGGAACACCGAAATGAAACTTCGGTTCCCCAGAGAGGACTGGTTCAAGATGACTCACCTGTCAAGATTCCGGTATGTGAACCAAAATCGAAACTCTGCTCTGTCTGAACGCTGTTTTCCAAGATCAGCCAAATGTTGACCTCTATATGAATAAAAGAAGATTTGCACCTCATGGAGAATTTATTGAAGATGTTCTTTGCCACTGGTACGGTGAATATGAACTTCTAGAGAAGCACCACAGCTATATCCAATGGTTGTTTCCTCTACGTGAACAAGGCCGAAATGAACATGCAAAGCCACTGACTATTTCTGAAATTGAAATTATGAAGAACACCGCTGAAATCCAACATAGGCTACGGAGAGCCTATAAACTGATGCTGAATTTCTTCGGCGTAAAATTAGTGGGGAAGAGGAGATCGAAGTGATACGAGACTCCAATTTTTTTAACACGCTTCTCCAATTTGAATACCAACACCCATAATAACCTGAGAATTACCCGAATTGTGAAAAGCATGGGAGAGCTGGGAGCTGCACAATACCAAGCTCCGCTGGTGAAGTTCTTCCTGAAAGAAATACTGGTTGAAGATCAGCTGCAAAATATGAACGAAAGTGCCCTGAAGTATTTCTTGCCGGCTGTAAAGAATGATCATGAAAGAGATGCACTGTCTAAATATGTTTTGAAGCACAGAATATCCAAGAATACCAAGAGGCTTCTCCCAGTGGTGACGTCCCTGTTACCAACACCCATTACTCACTGGACTCCGGCCTACTCTGAAAAAGAGAAGAAATGGCTCTCCGAAGAGCCAGGAGAATACAGAGAAGACGGATGGTACCAGTTGGAGAATGAAAGAATTGTTTTACCAGCCACTCTGGCACCTGAAATTGTCCGGGCCTTGCATTCCAGGACTCATGGAGGAAAGACAGCCATGGAGCAACAACTAGAACCGTATTTCTATGTTCCTGGACTCACCGCCATTTGCAAAGCAATTGCCCACCAATGTGTCACTCGTGCTAAGAACAACCCAAGGCAAGGGATAGTAAGACCACCAGGAGTATTATCGGTTGAATTATCTCCAATGTCCTCCCTATAAATTGACTTTACTGTTCTCCCTCCATGCAAAGGATATAAATATCTACTGGTGCTAGTATGCACATTAACAGGATGGGTTGAGGCCTACCCAACTCGAACAGAAAAGACTGCTGAAGTAGTGGGATGCTTGATGAGAGAAATTATTCCAAGGTATGGACTGCCTCTTGAAATCAGATCAGACAATGGTCCAGCCTTCGTACAAAGTTGTTTACAGCAACTCGCCCACCTGCTGAGAATTTTGTAGAAGCTACATACCGAATACAGCTCTCAGAGCTCTGGAAAAAGTGGAAAGAATGAATAGAACTCTAAAGACCTTGATGGCTAAAATATGCCAAGAAACGTCATTGAAATGGTTGGATGTGTTGCCAATCGTTCTGCTGCATGTCCGAAGCAATCCTACCTACCTTACTCCTAAAATTGAGTCCATACAAGATAATGTGCAGATATCCTATCCCTTTGATAACTGGGTTGAGGAGGGATCCCCGTGTATTAGGAGAAACTGACCTACGCTAGTAATTGATCAGGTTAGATCAGACGATGCAGAGTATATACAAATGGGAGAGCGAGCATATACCCTATTTTCTGGTCCCACCCCTACATAAGTACTGTGCAGGAGACTCAGTATGGGTTAACCAATGGAAGATAGGAGCTAAAGGGAGTTTTTTTTATGTTGTCTTGTTATCCACTCCTACTGCAGTGAAAGTGGCCGAGGTGGTGCCGTGGATACATCACTCCTGACTGAAACCCGCAGCAGAGGTTACGGACAAGGCATGGAAAGTGATAGCCAGTGAATCCGATCCGCTGAAGCTACGTTTCCACCGTATCATAGCAGCTGCACAGACCGGATAGGAGGGAGATCCAAGTCTAGATGACCACCGGCTCTCCAAAACTCCAGTCTTTGTACTTGCTATTGAAAGACCGTTAAGTTCACCGCCTAACCAACCAATGGAAGCTCCAGAGATACCCCAGGAGGCCCATGAGCCTCTGCTTCCAGATACCCTTTTTACCAGACTACAGAGACCATTTGAGCAGTACCAAAGGATCCTGATATGTATTGGGATTGTTTTCTTTTTGCCTTTATTGACAATTGTTGCTGGACTATTTTTCCAAACCAGCTCCCTAAGGGAGTGAGGTCAGCCCCTATTGGGTTGACACCAGAACATGACATAATTATCCCATCGGTACAGGACCGACGGAAACAGGAATTGACAAGGCCAGAAGATAATTTGTTTATTAAATTTACGTATGCGTATGCAAAGAAGTCAGGATATGAATCCTGTTGGATGTGTAATAAATTGAACCAAGGGTCATCAGTTATTCCCACCTTAGCTGTACCTAGTGGCCCCTAGTGTACTTAAACTGACTAAGAGTCTAGATATGCCAAAGACAAACCACACTATTCACATTACTCATGTGGCCTATTTCTCTCTCTGGTGTTTTAAACTAGAGAAGATCCAGGTTCCACATAGTTCAATGTGTAAAGAATCTTTGTTTAAACGCAACACTAGATATATCTGACCCAGAAGCACTAAGAGATAGTCTTCAAGTAATGGTAAATACGATTGATAATTACAAACAGACTAATGATAAAAGTCCAGAGGCCCTTGCATACACCCACAAGTCACTATCCTTAATTTTCTCCCACCTTGGCTCAGAACCATTTTTATCTGATGCCAGGGGATGGCATACATATTTGTTGTGGAACTCTATGCCACCTTTGGATTAATACTGAAATAAAAACTTAGTGTTATTTGGCCTGGGTGGTTCCCCTGCAGCGTATCCAAGGGGACACCATAGACCTAGGAATACCACATCCGATATTTTCTAAAATTTACTAAACGAGTATTGTTTTCTAAAAGTGGTATGATTTGGTCTTGGTTTCTTTTTTCCTTCCACAGGATGGAGCACTGAAATGACGAAAAGATTTAATAAATATGTTGTTTCGATGGATGAAAATGTAAACATTACCAGCACTGATGTTTAGTTGTTAAATGTTGAATTAAGAGAGATTCGTAAAGTACAGCTGTTCCAGAAACTAGCCATAGAACAAATTCAGGCTGTACTTAATGGAATTTGTGAGATGACAATGAAATATGAATGTTGTACCTTTATTAAGAATACTACTGAAGATGCTCCTGACTACTATGATGTAATTCAGAAACATCAAGAAAAGGTTTCCCATTTGCAGGACCAAGCTCGTCGAATAGTTGAGGAGGGCTGGAACCCTTTTAAAGGACTGGGTGCATTCGGGGCGTGGTTCGGATCGATTTTGTCTATCACAGGTGCCTTAATTCTCCTTGTTTGTTTTCTAGTTTATAAATTAACTATTTGTATATGGCCCATCTGCCATAAAGCCCTCGGACCAAAGAAACAACCCCTTTAATCAAAGTCCTGATAAAAGTTCACTTAAGCTTAAATCCCCGGAAGAATACAAAGCTTTAATGATATTTAGTTAGTTGGCTGAGAGAGGTCATTGAAGACTCTCTGCCAAGAGGAGGGAATGAGATAGCAATTCTCGGGATTTAACTTAAAACTATACTAATCTAGTGATCTGCCATTTCGATGTTCATTCATTTTGTTTTAAAATAAACTTGCTGTCCTTGAGTGCTCTTGAGACCCTATTTTAGTCCGCGTGTTTAAAAGAAGTCAGTTTGTCAGCAAAACTAAATAGAAATGCTGACCGTCAAGAATAGAAATAGTTGCATGTCCAAAATGAGAATGAAGAGGAAAGCTGACATCATGTGTAAAGTTAGGTCCTAACTCAGACATATGGTAATTGTCACGTGACTATCTGGGTATGTGGGGAGGGGAATTGTATTGTATAAAAAGGATTGATGTACATGTTCTTGTCACTCATGATTTTGGACAGTTGCAATCTGTCTCGTGAGTCCGGCAGGTGCCAGCCGAATAAACGCCATTTTCCTTGAAACAAAGGCCTCCGTCTGCTTCCTTGGTCGATCCATCACCCACAGGTTCCCGGCTGAATTTGCTGTTACAAACTCACAGTAATGTGCAGTGTGTATGAGCGTATCACAGAGCTCCACAGCAATAAAACTCACAGTAATGTGCAGTGCGTATGAGCGTATCACAGAGCTCCACTGCAATAAAACTCACAGTAATGTGCGGTGTGTATGAGTGTATCACAGAGCTCCACAGCAATAAAACGCACAGTAATTTGCAGTGTGTATGTGTGTATCACAGAGCTCCACTGCAATAAAACTCACAGTAATGTGCAGTGTGTATGAGCGTATTAAGTATCTACACAGCAATAAAACTCAAGAACAATTATATTCAACTTATTTATTAAAGTTTTACTAAAATACAGAATATTATTAAAATAAAATCATGATAATACAATTTAACATTTAAATACATTTATTAATCCTTTTCCGTCGCAGGGTGTACCTTGCCGTGCATTACATCGACTTCCATTGGTCTGCTCAGCCCGCCCAGTAGCTAATGGCGCGAGACAGCGGCTAGGCGGGCAGAAGGCAAGGCCCGAGGCCTGTTCAGTTCCTCAACAGCTGCTGAGTTGCTGCATTGCCGCCGTCTCACTGAAGGCTCTGGCTGTGAATACTGAAGCGGCGTTGGATCGCTTAATGAAAGCTGCTCTTTCTGCAATATCCACTGTTGTCCATTTTATTAGCACTCTAGTGTTAATGTTTACCATGTCTCAATAAAGATTTGCTGTTTTGGTCCAAAAAACCTTCAAGCTGAACATTTCCTCGTTGGATTATTTGCTCCGTGGAGGCGGCCATCTTTCTCACCTCACACTCAGCTACTCTGCAGCACCTCCCTGCACTCTGCTTAGCTGCAAGTGCTACGTTAGCAGTGCTGAGCGCTGAATTACAGCACAGCGTTCACTGACAAGTTTCTAACTTAGCACTTGCAGCGGCTGAGGAACTGAACGCGCCTCTGCTGAAGAGGCCAGCAAGCGAGGTGGATTAGTAGTATGCCCCTGCTGGCGACCTCCATGAGAATTAAATCTGCTGATGCCCCCGGGTACACCGGGTAAAATGCCCCCGCACGCGTCGGGTATCCATCTGAAGTGACATCATGGATGTGCCGACTGGGTGAAACGCGGTTATATCTGAGGAGGCGGCGTCACATGTGCCTCTGGTCCTCCTGGAGGTCCCCGCGTGCGCGTTCAAAGAGAGAGCAAGACGCGGTTATATCTGAGGAGGCGGCGTCACATGTGCCTCTGGTCCTCCTGGAGGTCCCCGCGTGCGCGTTCAAAGAGTCAGCAAGACGTGGTTATATCTGAGGAGGCGGCGTCACATGTGCCTCTGGTCCTCCTGGAGGTCGCCGCGTGCGCGTTCAAAGAGAGAGCAAGACGCGGATATATCTGAGGAGGCAGCGTCACATGTGCCTCTGGTCCTCCTGGAGGTCCCCGCGTGCGCGTTCAAAGAGTCAGCAAGACGTGGTTATATCTGAGGAGCGGCGTCACATGTGCCTCTGGTCCTCCTGGAGGTCGCCGCGTGCGCGTTCAAAAGAGAGCAAGACGCGGATATATCTGAGGAGGCAGCGTCACAATGTGCCTCTGGTCCTCCTGGAGGTCCCCGCGTGCGCGTTCAAGAGTCAGCAAGACGCGGATATATCTGAGGAGGCGGCGTCACATGTGCCTCTGGTCCTCCTGGAGGTCGCCGCGTGCGCGTTCAAAGAGTCAGCAAGACGCGGATATATCTGAGGAGGCGGCGTCACATGTGCCTCTGGTCCTCCTGGAGGTCCCCGCGTGCGCGTTCAAAGAGTCAGCAAGACGCGGATATATCTGAGGAGGCGGCGTCACATGTGCCTCGGGTCCTCCTGGAGGTCCCCGCGTGCGCGTTCAAAGAGTCAGCAAGACGCGGATATATCTGAGGAGGCGGCGTCACATGTGCCTCGGGTCCTCCTGGAGGTCCCCGCGTGCGCGTTCAAAGAGTCAGCAAGACGCGGTTATATCTGAGGAGGCAGCGTCACATGTGCCTCGGGTCCTCCTGGAGGTCGCCGCGTGCGCGTTCAAAGAGAGAGCAAGACGCGGATATATCTGAGGAGGCAGCGTCACATGTGCCTCTGGTCCTCCTGGAGGTCCCCCGGTGCGCGTTCAAAGAGAGAGCAAGACGCGGATATAATGCAGGCACACGGAGTATCACAGAATGGCCATTAGGGGGCGATAGCACACAGGCAGGACATATCGCTGTCCCCTGAGCACTTGGAACCGATCCCTCGATTGTGGTTCTTGTAAGACGAATCATTATTCGTCCGTCTCGGTGCCAGAATCCTGCAAACGTCTTCGCTCGCGTCCCTGGCACCTGCGGGGTGCGTGCAGCGCAAAGATAAACAGGTCCATATCAATGCACGGAGCATCATGGCTGCGGGGGGGGGGCTGTGGTTCATTGGAGGTTATAGGACACAGGCACGTGACGTGATCTGCCCCACCGCTATATTACCCACACATAGCAATCAGGACCATCTAAAACCCGCGGCCATGCTGCTCTGCCCTCGCATGGGACCTCTTCATGCTCCAGGTGTAACACCGGGATGACCTTCCCGCACTCCCGCGTCCACTCTCCGTGCTATGACGCCGGCATCACATCCATCTCGGGTGTCTGTTTTCATACAGACGCCGGCATCACATCCATCTCGGGTTTCTGATTTCTTATAGACGCGATTAATGAGTCCGAGAGACGTCTAAAAGCTGTGAACGTGAGCAAAAACGACTTGTGAGGCTCATGGAGCTTCTATGGAGAGCTATGGCTACGTCAGGCGGTTGTGCCGGTGACCCGTAACGAGGCCCGGTCATTTCATGTTTATCTTCTCCATCACCGCTCAGTAAAGGCTGACGTTCATTTCGGGGGCGCAGAGACCCTCGATGTGACGATGGAGGTGACCCCACTGTAGCCAAAGAAAAGAACCACTGGTTACACTTTAGCCATGATGAGGAACCTTGGCAAGCCAGATGTTTCACAACTACATGTCCCATGATACTTAATAGGTTATTCACATAGCACCGTTCTCTTCAATTCGGTGTGATTCGGCGATCCCATTTTGGCGACCCTGCGGTGTATTCAGCAAGCACCACAGGGCCGTTGTAGTGCAGGGAAAAGCCGCCGAAAACCCGATGAACACTCACTGCAAACCCAGCGAACGCGCACCGAAACCCGCAAAAACATCTGTATTAACCCCGCCGAACACGCCGGAGGAACCCGAGCAGCCGCCGATCACAGCGCAGAGCAGCCGCCGGAAAAAGCCGACACCGCAGACTAATGGAGTGAAAAAAAACAAAAAAACAATTTGCTTGAATGTGTGAAAAGTGAAACACTGTTTGCAAAGAAACTACTGAGCGAAAATGTCTGAAATTTACATATAAAATCCAATGAATGATAATAAAAAGGGCTGTTACAGAAAAATGAAGAAACGATTTAAAAAAAAAGGATTTTTTTTTTCCAAAATAATCCTGAAAAATTCCTAAAAGATCCAAAAAAATCTATATATAAAGAGACTTTTTACTGCAGAATATTATAATGAACGGTTTATTAGATATTGGATTAAAACGGGAATATTTTTAACATTGAAGTCCTATGGGATTCGCCTGAATAAACCTGCCGAATTAAACCACCGAATGGCAGGGCATTAGGGGAACCTTTCACTGCTGGTTTGTGTTCTCTGAATGGAGGAAGCATTGCTTCTCTATGGGGATTTCACTGCCCTCGAACAGGCACCGAACAGGCACCGTATGTGCAGGCAATTCGCCAGGATTTGGTGAACTGCCTGCTCTCTGAATAGCTGAATGGCCAGAAAAGGTAACCGTACCCTGAATTTCACTGTTCGGTTTCCTTTCGGCCACAATTCGGATCTCTTTGAATAACCCTGATAAATAAGGCAAAGCAATAACAAAAAATGTATATACTGTATGTGTAGAGCACAAATCCTGAGCCCTATAAACAACGGAATATACAAACAACGTGACCTGAACCCAAACACCGCAGACAAAAAAAATCACTGGTATCCTATAAAGCACA
>RXON01003167.1:0-21807 GCA_009667805.1 Leptobrachium leishanense
ATGGCACGCTGACTACAGTCACTTCTCTCAAATATCTAGGTATGTGGTTAGACCCAAATCTATCCTTTGGCCCCCACATCGAAAAACTCTCATCTAAACTCTACCCCAAACTAGGTGCCCTGTACAGAAAGAAATCCTGCCTGAGCCCTGCGGTAAGAAAGCAGATTGTACAACAAATGCTTATTCCAGCCATTGAATACGGAGATGTAGTGTATGCAGCTGCCCCTCAAACACACCTCCAGAAACTTACTACATTGTATAACTCATTCTGCCACTTTGTGCTACAATGTAACTACATGACCCACCATTGTGACATGTTAAAAGAACATACCTGGCCATCACTGGACTCTAGACGCACCCTTCACCTTTCCAACCTGGTGTTTAAGAGCTTTTCTGGGAAGCTACCATCCTACCTGAATAGGCTGCTTGCCCCAGCAGCTTCCTCATCCTACAACCTCCGATCCAGGAACAGCACCTTACTTGCAATACCACAATACAAAAAGAAAGTGTCTCGATCCTCATTTTCCTACAGAGCACCGCAAATATGGAATAACCTCCCAGACGCCATCAAATCTTCCCCCAGTCTAAAGTCCCTTAAGAGCTCCCTATTAACATACCTCAATACGGAATGCACCTGTAAACATGTAACATAATGACTTTATTTCCTACATATTTATTTTTCTGTTAATCTGTATATTTGTTTTTGTGTTAATATCTTGCATTTTACTATTTTGTATTTCTGTAACCACTCAATGTTCTTGAACCCAGGACACCCTTGAAAACGAGAGAAATCTCAATGTATCCTTCCTGGTAAAATCCTTTATAAATAAATAAATAAATAAATATTAGTAGAGAGGAAGCAAATAATGATGCCTACAAATTGAAGCTTTTTGGCTATATACAAGCTACATTCCAGAAACTGATCTACTACCTCTTTAGGAGATTTGGTACCTGTTATCATGTGACCTAGACCTCCTGTCTGTAAGAGAAAGGGTAGGCCCTAGAGCAGGGAGGAGCTGTTGATTCAAACAGGACAGAATATATCTATCTATCCATCTATCTATATATCTATCCTTACAAATGTTGAATAAAAGAAAAAAATATATGTTTTTGTAAACATCAGAAAATGTCTAATCTTTATTGAAAACGCCAGAATAACATTTATTTAACCAACCTTTATCTATCACACACAAAGACTGCATAATGAAGATGTTGAATAAAACTCACCGCACTGCCTATGGATCGAATGCTAACGAGGTTCATGTAACCTAATTTTGTACGCAAGGTCCATATAAGCATATATTTCCTTTTTAGAAAACTTAGCATCTACCTGTACCTAGTTTATGAACTCTTGAGTCTTGTCATCATATCATAATTATATATTGTTGTAGCTAGTATGTTGTCAAGAAATTCTCATCACCATATTTCTTCTGGGATTCAAGGTCAAGAAGGATAATACAGCTGAAGATATATATTGGTCATATAGCGTACCTTTCTCTTCTGATGGGTGCTGAACGTATCACTTGAAAGTCAAACTCATAATATATAGTCTTCTGCGGCCATTAATGTTGATGTCTTGCATGTGGTTACTTTAACAACAAATGGTAATAAAAAACCTCCAATTATATTGCAGATTTTGACCATGCTATGTTTGACATTTTGTTATATATAATGATCTTGACCAATAAATGCAGACATCCACCTCGGTCAGTCTTTGTTTGTATGCCGCCAACATAGGTTCTAAGTCTTATATCTAAATCATATATATATAACCATTATATACCTATGAAACAGCAAAGAGCATTAATAATTTGAATACAGTAACTCATATCCAATTCTCTAGCTAGACATCTCTGGTAATATTTGAAGAAAGATGCAGGTTAAAAAAATGCTTTATCTATGCATCTCTTTTTCAACAATATCCTTGAAATGAACCTTTAAATCCCCAATTCCATAAAAAGCTGATATAGTATGGGAAAAGGAAAAAAACACACAGAGTCAATTGAAAATTCAGTTCACCCTGTACTATATTGAGCACACATTAGGAACACATTATTTTGATGTTTTAATCCCTTAGTGACCGGGCGGTTTTACACAAATCCGTCTTTTAGTGACCGCTGCTGTTTTTACGTTTCTGCGCTGTTAGTGTTTAGGTCAAATTTTCCTCTTACTCCTTTATTCAACCCACACATATTATACACCCTTTTTCCCGCCATTAAATGGACTTTCTAGAAATACCATTATTTCCATCATATCGAATAATTTACTATAAAAAAAAATATGAAATATGAGGAAAAAAATGGTAAAAACACACTTTTTTGTAATTTAATCCCCAAAATCTACAACCACCCAAAATGACCCCGGCTAAATAGGTTTAAAATTTTGTCCCGAGACTAGAAATACCCAATTTTTACATGCGTTTGCTTTTTAACCCCTTCACTGCTGAGACAGTTCACCTATGTGCGCTGCGCTCATTCTGACCATTTTGTGCTATTTATTTTTAGATGACAGCCTAGGTCCTATTTAATTAAACTCCCCCCAGACAAAAAAACTTTTAAAAAAAAAAACCATTTTTTTATTTTATTTAATTTTTTTATTATTTTTTTTTTATTTAATTGTTTTTAATTTTTTTTTTAAAACCAAACCTGGTCATCAATGGAAAGGCCATAATCAGGCCTTTCAAATGATGGCAAATATGACCATCTAGCTGCCATGGATCGGGAGATAAAGGGATCCTTAGGATCCCCTTATCTCTACATGGCAGCTAGAGGGTTAACTGGCCCACTGACATCCTCACACATATGGTGAGATTGTCAGTGGGTGCGGGGGACCTGGAGGCTTGGCGGACATCCAAGATGTCGGCCCCCCTCCAGGTTTGAATCGCGTTTTGGCGCCAATTGGCGCTGCAACGTGATCCGGCGGCGAAATGGTTAATGCCATACACTGCTGGAAAGGGGAGGCTCTCCCCTCTCCAGCGGTGCAAACGGCATCTCCCTAGCTTTAATGGTTGGGGAGATAGAGGGCTCCGAAGGAGCCCACCCTCCCCTCCATTGAAAAGCATGGGGACGCCTGCTGATGACGTCACCACGCAGCGTGGCGACATCATCAGCCTCGCCTGCCCATGTAAATCACATGGGCAGGCTTCCTCCCTGCCAGATCGCTGTGGGATCCGGCGAGGGAGGTGAGTATCGGGCGGGAGGGGGATTAGGCGCCGCTGACGTACCCTGTACGTCCGCGGGTCTAAGGGAGACCCGAGTACAGGACGTACAGGGTACGTTAGAGGTCCTTAAGGGGTTAATTTATGGATTTAATGTATTTTTGCAAATATACACTCATTTCAAGTCTGATGACTGCAACACACTCCACAAAAGATGGGACAGTCAGTCGTCTGTCTACAACCCTATAACATCACCTTTTCTTATAATAAGACTTATTAAAGAGATATGCATGTCTAGAAATATTTTTTTCAAATTGACATTTAAACACTTTTATACCTATAGACAAACTAGAATAAATCAATAAAAGTTTTTAAAATGTGTAAAAAATGTTTATTTTCCTGCTTTAAACTGTCATTTCATCTTCTCTGGTGACGCCCCTCAGCTAGGGGTGTTTCTCCAGCTCATACTTCCTGAATATTCCCCGCCTCCTCCCCGCCCACTACTCCACCCACTACTCCACCCATCAAAGCTTCACATGAACTACATTTCTTGCTCCTTCTTCCCCACAGCCCCCATGCACCCCACTACTTCACATACTTGGCTATTTTTTTGCAAAAGGATTTTACCAGGAAGGATACATTGAGATTTCTCTCGTTTTCAAGTATGTCCTGGGTGGCAAGTATGTACCATTAGGTGTCTTGCCCAAGGACACTTACTCCACAGGCTCTCTCCACGCAGAGCAGTGATGTTACCTCTACTCCACCCAGCCCTCACCTAGTTTGTCACCCCTCTCCTCTTAGATTGTAAGCTCTTGGACAGGGTCCTCTCTCTTACTGTTCTGTGTGTTTAACTTGTATGGACATTTGTTATTTGGCCTCTCCCGTTGTACAGCGCTACAGAACTTGCTAGAGCATTTTAAATACCTGTGACTGTATGAACTAACACAAGCTGTGCATGATCAAGACATCAGACTGGGGAAACCGAGGAACTGAATATTAGCATCTCTGCAACTGTGAAAGCAAGACTCACTCACCCGCTGACTCGCTCACACACTCACCCGCTGACTCGCTCACACACTCACGCTTTCCCACACACAGACTCACTCACTGGCACGCTCACTTGTGCTCTTTCATGGTTTACATACTCACTGTCTCACTCAAACTCCCTCACACAGTCACTCCCTATCACTCTTTCTTGTGCTGTCTCTTGTGTGCGCTCTCTCACTGTACTTTTTCTTGGTGGCCCTCTGCATTATCTTGCTGTCTTTCTTTCTTTACCATTCGTTGCTTTGTCTCTGTGCTTTTCTTTGTTGTCTCTCTCTGCTGGGTCTTTTTCTCCCTGTGTATGGATTTCTTTCCTTCCCTGTCTCTGCAGTCACTGGGAGTGAAAGTTCAGCCCCGCCCTCCCCTCAGCTCATAATGCAGGGAGGAGGAGCAACTCAGTCGGACATGCTCAGTGCGTTTTTTATGTATACCAAAGTATGCACACTGATTGGTTAGCGCAAAGTGCCTCCTGAGGTGGGTGTGGAAAACGTCAAGAAAGAAAATATATAAAAATATAGGTAAATATGAAAAAATATTATATTTACTTGCTTTTTATGCCTGCCAAATGACACTACTGACTCATTGAAAAGGCATTGCATGTTTTTAAAAGCGCACTAGCAAAGCATGTATGTCCCTTTAAGCGTCTGGGCACTGAAGACACCAGTTGGTTAAGTTTAGCGAGCAAAACATTCACCCATTCATCCATTATGCATGTCTCTACCTGCGCAACTATACAGGGCCTTCGCTGCCTTATTTTGCGCTTCATAATGCACCACACATTCTCAATCGGAGGCAGGTCAGGTCATGCTAGCACCCGCACTTTTTGCTTACGCAACATATGCTTGTAATCCGGGCAAAATGTCGTTTGGCATTGTCCAGCTGGAAGATGCAGGGATGTACCTAGAAAAGATGATGTCTGGATGGCAGCATTTTTTGCTCCTAAATGTGTACAAATCTTTCTGCATCAATGGTGCCCTCACAGATGTGCAAGTTACCTATGCCGTGGACACTGACACACCCAATACCATGACAGATGCTGACTTTTGGACCCGATGATAATAACATCTTGGATGGCCCTTTTCCTCTTTGGACTGGAGAACATGATGCCATTTTGACCAAAAAACTATTTGAAATGTTGACTCGTCAGACCACAAAACATGATTCCACTGTGCTACTGTCCATCTCAGATGAGACCAATCCCAGAGAAGTCGGAATCACTTCTGGACAGTGTTGATGTATGACTTATGCTTTACATAGTAAGCCTTAACTTGCATCTCTGGATGCAGCAGCAAATGGTGTTGACTGACAAAGGCTTACCAAAGTATTCCGAAGCCCATGTCAGGATATCCATTACCTGATGACAGTGACCTCTGAGGGATCGGAGATCATGCGCATTCAAAAGTGGCTTT
This sequence comes from Leptobrachium leishanense, assembly GCA_009667805.1. Lineage (NCBI taxonomy): Eukaryota > Metazoa > Chordata > Amphibia > Anura > Megophryidae > Leptobrachium > Leptobrachium leishanense. The sequence goes on from RXON01003167.1 coordinate 5,611, forward strand.
CGGCCTTGCCCATTACTCATGTGATTTGACCGTATTCCTTGAATCTTTTCATTATACTGTGCACTGTAGAAGGTGAAATGCCCAAATTCAAACCAATTTATTTTTGGGAAATGTTGTTCTCAAAGTGTTGGATTATTCGTTGACGCATATGTTGGAAGATTGGCGAGCCTTGACCCATCCTTGATTTTGATGGACTAGGCCTTTTATGGAGGCTCCTTATATACTATGATTGCACAATTTCTTCACCTGTTTCACATCACCTTATTTCTCCTTGTCACATCGCTATAAGTCCTACATTGTGTGTGTAGTCATCAGATTTGAAATGAGTGTGTATTTTCAAAAATACCTTAAATTCACAAAGTAATAAATCAAATGATATGCTTATAATGTAGTTTCAATATAGTAAAGGGTGAATTGAATTTTAAATTGACTCTTCTTGTTTGCAGTTTTCCATTTTCCATACTGTCACAACTTTTTTGGAATTGGGGTTGTATGTTTTTCCATGTTGAAAAATCATAAATAAACACGATTTAAAATCAGAAAGTTTGGGATGATTTGTTAGACATACACCTTTCCATTGACGATATCATACTCCCTCTCTTTTATTGTCTACTGATCCGTGTTAATTTATTCGACAAGTAATTTTCAAAGATTTAGTTGACTGCATTCTTTCAGTGACGAAAAAGTAGACTAAAACCAAGTTATGATTACTAAAACCATGGCGAAAATCTAATGACATTTTCGTCGACTGATAAAAGCTAGACAAAAATGTTAGGGAGAGACTCATTTTAACTGTAGTTCAAAAACATCAGTGGGGCCAGAGTTTGAGACCCCTGATTTACAGGGTTATTCAGAGAAAGATGAAACTCTGGAGAACTTTTGGAGAAGTGAAAATTCTAGGTCAAAATAGCTGATTTGTCTGCAGGTCCGTCGCCTCGTGAGCTTGACTAGCGATCCACTTACCCTATTGGCTCGACCCCATGTAGAATCCAACTTTTTGCTTCTTAATGGACTGTTGGGTTTTATGTTTTTATGTTCTTTAACCATTGTGTTTTACGATCTGATTTTATGCCACCCCTCTTATATTCTGTGATGTGTGTTGCTGTTACCGTTTTACCTCATTCCTGATCCATCAATAAAAAAAAATAGCTGATTTGGAAAGTGAGATAAATGGGAGAAATTTTCTGGTTTGGCTATTTTGACTTAGAATTTTCACTTCTCCAAAAGTTCTCCAGAATTTCACCTTTCTATGAAATATCCCTGTTTTTCTTTTAGTAATAGGCTTTGACTACAATACCATTTAGCTTTAGTCATATTTTAGTTGCTGAAATTAACACTACTGTTATCTGATGGACTTGTATTTTGCCAACTGATTGATAGGCACCGAGCATGTTTTTGTTACTTTTCACTTTTTTCTCTTCTTTCGCTACAACAATTTCTTTCCTATATTCTCCACTCTTTCCTTTTTTTTATTAAAGTGCCTTTGATTTGTTGAGATGAGTTTACCATGCTACACCATTTTCAATCAACAGAGTACTTGGGTGATGTACTAGTTTTCACATCTCATGTTGATATTCTTTGTCTGTACACTGGGCCCTGTGACTGAGTTTTGTAATCTATAAATGCGATAACATTGATACCATTAGAAGATTAAAGTTAGAGAAAGGAAACCCTGGCTACACATTAACCTGTTGAATGCGAAGGGCGTGCCTGGAGCATCCTTTATCTTTACTCCTGTGCATGGAGACTGCTCAACGCACTTTTTTGGGTTACCCCAGCAAGGCGCAAATGGGGGGATTCAACCACAGCGGGCTGAAATCCTGCATGTCAGCCCTCGCTGTGCGACTGCCCCTTGACCACAGGCGACATTGCGCATGCGTGCAATGACATCATAAAGAGGGAGTCCCCCTGCCAGCATAGTGAATCCCAGTACAATAGTTTCAGTGGTGAATGTAACGTAGGAGTTCACATTTAGGAATCAATGGAAAGGCCATATCATGCACTTTCCAGTGATATCAAACATGACCAGGTAATCTGTAAACCTAAAAAAATATTTATCCCCCCAAAAGTGGTAGTATTGTTCACTTATCAATATTAAAATGAATAATAATGCTGCACTACCTCACCTTCTCATTTCCTACAGCAGCAGAGATTGTGCAGCGAATAGAGTAATGCATTATTAAGCATTGTTTCATCGAAAATGTAAGTGTGCAGGGCAGAGGTGTAACTAGAAATCTCAGGGCTCAGGTGCAGGAATCCATGAAGGCCCCCCACCCTTGTCACCCTTGGCAACAACATACACCCCCGTCACTCCCCATGTACTGGACCCCTCCATGTCCACAATGTTGACTTCAGACAATCATTGTTCCATTTTTTTCCAGGTCCACTATGACTACTTCAGTCCATCCCATTTTTAATGGACATACAGTACTTGAAAACGAGAGAAATCTCAATGTATCCTTCCTGGTAAAATACTTTGCAAATAAATAAATAAATAATGTAATGTGCACTATGTATATCTCAGAGCTCCACGGCAATATAACTCACAGTAATGTGCGCTGTGTATGAGCGAATCATAGGTGAGGCCCTGGCCCTTGCCAAGCTGCCCAGGAGAGGCCGCGGCCGGCTTTTTGTGTGGGCCCCCCCCAAACTTAGGGGCCGGTTGCAGTGGCACTCTTTGCACTGCTGGTAGTTACGCCCCTAGCACAGGGGGATCTTTGGACCCCTGCATCATCAAACTGTACTCCCCACAAGGCCAGCTGAGGTGTCTTTTGAAAGGATAGAATTTGGCCTTTCCAATGATCACACACATAACCATATAATATCTAAAAATTAAAGAGGAGAAAAAAAATCTACTGCAAAACATCTCTTTTTATTCTTTGTGCTAAGACAGTGGTAGAGGCCAAAACAGTAATTGAATTTAAGCAAGCATGGGATAGGCATAAGGCTATCCTAAACAAAAGATAAATCCAGGTAAAGTATCCATGTAATTGGGCAGACTAGATGGGCCGAAAGGTTCTTATCTGCCGACATTTTTCTATGTTTCTATGTTTCTATGTGGCATTATTCGCTTATAACGCAAACAATGCAACTGTATTAGTACACTGTGAGCAAATTTGAAAGTGATGGCATAATGCGTTACTATGCGTTATTTCATCTAAATTACAACATTGTTTTATATATAGTCATATTTTTCATTAAACTCAATGCGCCAAAATACGAGCAAAGAAAAAAAAAATCATGATTTTTTTCAGTTTTGGTTATAAATGCATTTTTTGGAGGATAAAAGAGTAACAGGTGGGGGGCGTGGCCAGATACCAGTGGAGGCAGACGTGTTCTCTTGGAGCTCCACACTTCTGCCGCTTTCGGGGACCTCCAGACGACAGTTACAGGACGTTTTTCATAAATTGAGGTACCACCATGGCTGGCCACCGGAGTTATACTGTCCGGAGCCCGTTTAGTCCCCCCTCCGGACCAGAGACGAGCCGTTTTGGGTCTCTGTTGCCTGCCGGGCCTGCTCTGTCGTCGGCCATCTTGGGGCCTAGGCCCCAGCACGAGTGCAACCCGATCCACCTGCAGCCTACATATCGGGTAACACAGCTGTGGCAAGCCGTAGGGATGGAGGACCCCTGTCCCCTGGCTGCTGATGCTGTCCCTACAGCAGAGATTGTGGGGATGAACGTGGACCAGCGGCGGCTGGTTCACCCTTCCCCCGCCAGAAGCATGGAGGCCGTCCTGGCAGAACTTGAAGCCTGCCTGGAGTTGCTGCCCGGGGCAGACGATGAGTGCCCGATGACGCGTGGTACATGGCACCGGCTGACGTCAGTGCTGGGGATTAATCAGCGGATGGACGTTTCGGCTGGGCCTGCACCGGAGGACGGCTTCTCAGCTGGCCACATGGCTAACATCCCCGTGGTGGTAGACATAACCGCAGAGCAACACGATGGTGAGGCGCGGCGGATTGATGAGACCGACAGGATGGTAGAAGACGCTGCGCGGGAGAATGAAGCGGACGAGGTGCGGCGACCTGGGGGACTTGATGGGGAGGATTGGCCCAGCAGAGCACTGATGGAGTCCCCCCCCGACCGGAACCTATGGACTGCCGATCAGCTATTGAGACCGTCGACGAGAGCTGCATGAAGTCAGATCATTTGGGCGCAGCCTCCTGTCCCCATGATGCTGCAGAGGACCCGCGGACCAGGGACGAAGAGGTGTACTGTGCTAGAGGTGACTGTAGCAATGAGCGACTGGTGGACCCCCTACCTCTGGGCGTAGCGTCTGCACCCGGCAGCGGGGCTATACCAGTCGGAGACGCAGGGCGGCTTGCTGTGCTGATGGCGGAGTGTCCCCTCAGGCTGCTGATGAATCTGGAGGAGTTGTGCCTGGGTGGGTGGTCCACTGGTGGGTTGCAGACCCCGGTTACGGTGACGGCGCCTGGCGAGTCTTCCCACCCTGCCTATTCGTTGGATACTGGCTGACATGGACTGTCCCGATGCGTTTTTGCCCTCTGGCATGCTATTCTATACGCTTTTTCTTCAAAAAAATTTTACTTTTTCAAGATGTGCTTTCCCCCCCTGCTGAGTGCTTTTTCAGTACTTTTTTCCTCTATCAAAATTTTCAGACTGCCCCTTTGACTCTTATTTCCCTCTACCCCCGTTTTCTGTTATGCGGACTCCTGCAGATGTTTTCGTTGTACATTTTTCTGCCACTACCACTTGTCCCTTTCTCCCCCTTTACCCTTTTCCTATAGGCTGAGACTTTTTATTAGGATGACTTTTTGATTTTTCGCAGATGTCTTTCAATATTGATGTGTTTTTCAGATGACTTAAACCTTAAAGTGTTTTCTGCAGGTGTTGATTTCCGAGACCATTCTTGATTTCCCTCCCCACCTTATGTTGCCCCACCTATTTTTGTTCCTTTTGGAATTCTGCTGATGACACCCCTTCTGGGGCTGATGACACCTGAGACCCCCCCTTTTTTTTCATATCTCACTCCTGTTTTAAGAGTACCAAGGGCCCTCCTTCTCCCTCCCCTTTTATTTTTGGCGTCCCGGGTTTAGCTTGAAGTGTGCCATTGTGGCGGCCACTATGACTCTGGCCACCATACCTGGCCCTCGAGTGCCCTGGCCTGGTGACCTGCACTCTTCCATGGCCTCCTTTTGTCCTATGGACTCCTGGAAGTGAGCCAGGAAGGTCACCTAGTGGGCCTTTGCCACTCCACTTACAGTTTTATTTTTATTTTTGGGTCATGGTATTTTTTTTATTATTATTATCCCCCTGTCCCTTTCCTTTCCCTCGCTGTTGACTGCTGATATTCCTGTACTCTATGTATCTGAGACTAGATAAATAACATATGTCTTTGTTTTCTTATGTACTCTTCTAAGATGATGATTTATGGCCCTGCGCGGTCCTTTTCTTTCTTTCCAGATGACTCGTTTTGGCCCTGCGAGGCCTTTTTCCCTTTGATTGTATTGCTGACTTTGCTTCCAAATAAAAACTTTGAATACAAAAAAAAGAGTAACAGGTTCTCCGTTTATGATTGTTTTTCATAAAGACTAACACATAGAATATATAACCACAAAGGTTTGTATGATAAAATGTGGGAAAATAAATTTACACGCCGCAAACGATTGAAATCGGAATGCAATGTACACTTTTTTGACATCTTTTGTTATAGCGTTCTAACAGGTAATGACGTATACACATATAGGCCTATTCACTAAAAGGTGAAACTCAGGAGAATTGGCAGGAGAAGAGAAAAATCTAGACCAAATATACATATTTGGAAAGTGAGATAAATGGGAGAATTTTTCTGGTTTGGCTATTTTGGCCATGAAATTCTGTTGCATGGTTCCAAAGATGAAATGCTGCTGCCCCTCTCAAACTATTCCCACAATTAACACCCATGCTTATCACAGAGCTCCACAGCAATAAAACTCACAGTAATACACAGTATGGTGTATGAAGGTATCACAGAACTCCACAATGCAGCATCATTGTTTACTTTTATAATTGAAAAGCTGGGGTAGATTTTGTAGGTGAAACATCGAAAAAGTGTGTTTTTTCCATTTTATATATTATATTTCATAAATGTTTTTATAGTAAATTATACGTTATGATGAATAATGAAATAATGGTATCTTTAGAAAGTCCATTTAATTGTGAGAAAAACGGAATAGAATATTCATGGGTTTTACAAATGAGTAAAAGTAAAACTTAGAGCTAAACACAAACAGTGCAGAAGTTTAAAAACAGCAGTGGGTACTTTAGGACAAACATTGGTAAAACCGCCTGATCACTATGAGGTTAAGAAATTCTTTTTTTGCTCTTTCTAAAAACAGAGTAAGCATTAGACTAAAAGAACAATAAATGGCAAATAGGATCATTTTTATTGTTTTTTCCCAAGACAGTGATAACATAAAGGCATCCTCTGCGTCCTACGTATGTTCCTTGGTTTTTCATTATAAAAAACTATCAGAAAAAGGTTTTAAAACATTTAATCCACATCTTTGGGAAAAGAAACAAAAACACAAGTTTTAAATGACCTGCATTTGTCATTTATACTGCACAATCTGCAACTGTTGCAAACCATCCAACCTATCAGCGGCTGTCTCTCAACTGCCCGTGTGATGTCATGAGATCTGTGGAACACTCTGGGAGCTCTTGTGACATCACAGTAACACTCACTGGCTGTAAAATGTTGTTTTTGGCTGCTCTGGGAAACATTTTGCAGATTGTGCGTTTGAGTGAGTATGAAGCGATCTTGCAGATTTTGCCGCTGTTTACGAGCTTTAACCCTTTCACTGCAGAGGACGCGCTCAGCGCGTCCACCCGCAGTGTTGCTCCATGCGGAGGACGCGCTGAGTGCGTCCTCCCTTTGCGGCCAGCGATCGGCCGGATTCCGGCCGATCGCTGTGCCTCCCGGTGCGGGCTGACAACCTCGATGTCAGCCCAGCACTCGGGGACCCCGGCGGGGCCATTAGATGTCATTGCGGCGGCGCGATGACATCTAATTCAGTGAGCGGAGGAGGCACCTGAAAGGGAGGTGGGAGGTCCTTCGGACCTCTCTCCCTCCCGATCGCCGGGGTGCACTGGTTAAGTCAGGCACCGTTTGGAAGGGTACAGCCTGCCCTTCCAAACGTGACTGTCATTAACCCCTGGGGAGCCGGATCACGATTCGGCGCTGAAAAGCACCGGATAGTGATCCTTTCCCGGAGCTGGCTGACATCTTGGATGTCAAAAAGCCTCCGGGAACTCCCCCTGAGGACTGGCGTCATCGTACATAGCACGATGACGCCAGTCCTGGAGTTAACCCCTAGCTGCCAGCAATGGTGGAGATAGGGGTTCCAATGAACCCCCTATCTCCCGATCCGTGGCAGCTAGGGGTTAATGTTTGATATGGTTGGATCGGCCAGAGCATGGCCTTTCCAACGATACCAAACTTGAACATGTAAAAAGTTTTTTAAAACATAAAAAAATAAAAAATAAAAAAATATTTAAAAAACATTTGTTTTGTTAATGCAGCAATATTGTTCTCATTTCAATTATAATGTGAACAATGATGCTGCACTAACGATTTTTGTATGCGGTGCGTTTGTTAAAAATAGCGAAATTTTCCCCAAAAAAAATGTAACGAGTCCCCATTTCTAAGTTTTTTAACAAGCGCACCCCATAGAAAATATAACCGCAAATGATCGCATGTTAAAATGTTAAAAAAAACACTTTACACATTGTAAATTATTGAAAATTTTAATTTTATTTCATTTTTTGTTATAATATACAAACAGGACATAACGTATACATATAATAATGACATATTATGAATCTGCCGAGTCTGCCGGAAAGAACGATATATAATATGTCTGGGTCATATATTAAAATAAGGCTTAAAAACGCGTTTAAACATGATGAGCGAAACCGGTAAAAATGACCTCAGCACAGAGGTGTGAAATGCCTCAGCAGCAAAAGGGTTAAGCTGTCGATGTTTCTGTGCGGAGGATGATGTAAGTAAATTAGCCTTTATGCTGACTATTCTGCTGGGATAATGTATAGAATGAAATCATTCAATAAATGCAAACATTATGAATTCATTTATGACTAGTACATGAAGGAATCCATCTAATGTGATTATTATTATAACCAAATTCCAACAATGCCACACGTATAGTTACAGTCACAGGTACGGGCATTTATAAAGCACCATCAATTCCATAGCGCCGTACAATGGAAGAGACAGAATAACAAATATACATGCAAGTTAATCACGCAGAACAGTAGGAGAGAGGACTCTGCCGGAGAGCTTACAATCTAAAATACAGGATAAATGGGGATCAGATTCTTGCTGTCTCTGTGATCTGACACAGAAGATTTCTCCAGCTTTGAGTTACGGCACAATGTAACTAATCAGGATACAGTTGTCCTGGTGTGCTCATCTTTCACATAGGCAGTTGTGTTCAAAATTATTCAACCCCCACTGAAATTGAGTGTTTTGGCCAGTTTGACATTGATTTTGATCATTCAGTCATCTTGCTTACAATTAAATCAAAGAGGCACGTGTAGGTCATACAAATATAACATAACGTTTATAATGAAATAACCACAAATGTATTTGCTGTGCTCACATCATTATCAGTTTTATTCAACCCCCAAGTGACATTCAATCTTAGTACATAGTACAACATCCTTTTACAGTTATAACAGCTTTTAAACGTGAAGCATAGCTTGACACAAGTGTCTTGCAGCGATCTACGGGTATCTTCGCCCATTCGTCATGGGCAAAAGCCTCCAGTTCAGGCACATTCTTAGGCTTGCGCACTGCAACTGCTTTCTTTAAGTCCCACCAGAGGTTCTCAATCGGATTTAAGTCTGGTGACTGCGATGGCCACTCCAAAATGTTCCAGCCTTTAATCTGCAACCATGCTCTAGTGGACTTGGAGGTATGCTTGGGATCATTGTCCTGTTGAAAGGTCCAACGTCTCCCAAGCCTCAGGTTTGTGACGGACTGCATCACATTGTCATCCAATATCTCCTGGTACTGAAGAGAATTCATGGTACCTTGCACACGCTGAAGCTTCCCTGTACCTGCAGAAGCAAAACAGCCCCAAAGCATGATTGACCCCCCGCCATGCTTCACAGTAGGCAAGGTGTTCTTTTCTTCATAGGCCTTGTTCTTCCTCCTCCAAACATAGCGTTGATCCATGGGCCCAAACAGTTCTAATTTTGTTTCATCAGCAGTGGCGTAGCGTGGGGGGGGGCTGGGGGGCCGTGGCCCCGGGCGCAGTTTTGTTAGGGGCGCATTTGCACCCCTAAAACTGGCCCGGGGGTTGAGGGGACCCAGATGCCGGGCAGCGCGGGAGTGCCTGCCCGGTCCTGAAAAGTCCATCCTGTTAAAGGGAAGCGGCTGCGTGCAGGCGCAGCCGGTCACGTGGTCCGGCTAATCAGGTGGTACTGAGTCTCTGTACCACCTGACTGGCCGGACCGCGTGACCTGCGCACGGACGCCACGCAGCCGCATCACCTTCAACAGGACGAACTCTTCAGGACCGGGCAGGCACTCCCACGCTGCCCGGCATCTGGGTCCCCTCAACCCCTGCCGGAGCTGGAGCAATATCCAGGTGAGAGCTGGGCAAATCCATGTGTAAACTGGGCAAAATCCATGAGCTGGGGGCAAATACATGAGCTGGGGGCAAATCCATGAGCTGGGGCAAATCCATGAGCTGGGGGCAAATCCATGAGCTGGGCAAATCCATGAGCTGGGGGCAAATCCATGAGTTGGGGACAAATCCATGAGCTGGGGCAAATCCATGAGCTGGGCAAATCCATGAGCTGGGGGCAAATCCATGAGCTGGGCAAATCCATGAGCTGGGGGCAAATCCATGAGCTGGGCAAATCCATGAGCTGGGGGCAAATCCATGAGCTGGGCAAATCCATGTGTGATTAAAAAGTGTGTATACGGGTATACACTGTACAGTGTGGGCGCTTGTTAATTTTAGTTAATTAAAGTGCTATGTGAATAAATATTCAATTGCTGCCTAAGTATGGTAAGAAGCACATAAAAAACAACCAAAATACGTGCCAAGATTAAGATAAAAGGATAAACGAGACCATACGGCGCATAAAACAATGAACAGATAATTGTATGAACTGCTGGTTAATAGGAGTAAAAGTGAAGGTGTCCTCCAAGATATAAAAGGTGTCCTTAAAAATGCAAAAAATGTAAAAAATGTCCTTTAAAATACCAAATAGAAGAGGTAAAAGAGTACAAGAAAATTGTAAAAAAAATTAATAAGTCAATTTGTGCAAAATAAGTCAGTGGTTTATACTCAAGGGGTGTTGTTGATTGAAGACAAATACATTAATCTTCACTGTGGTGTGGATGTCAAATCTTCTCTTTAAAGTGTCCTCAGGGAAAAATAAATAAAGGCAATAATAGTGCAGATGGTCTTACTGAGATGAGATAATTAATAAAATGAATGTTTCACTCACATTTATTAGAGCCTAAGGGAAATCCAGGCTCAAGGAAATAGCTTGTGGCCAAGTATAGGGTGGCACGTCCCTCCTTTCATCTGTGGTGATTACTAGATAAAGCAGAGCACTCCCATAGCGTAACTCTGTGCAATACAGGTGGAGAATTAAATTAAAATTGGTCACACTCACCAGTTATAGAGCCTCTCAATTCCAGGCTCAAGGAGTATCGCCTTGGGTCCTCTTAAGGTGGGGGCCCAAACCTCAATTAAGGAACCTTTCAATCTCAGGCTCAGTCAGTATAGCCTTAGGCAATCTTAGTTAGGTGCCCTGGACCTCTTTTCCTTGTTGGCAGATCGATTGGTGTTGTTCCCATGAGGTATCAGGTTGGAATTAGCAAAACACGGCCAATGAAGGGTTAAAAGTAAAAAATATACATTTATTCCATAAAAAGGGACATAAAAATACCGAGACGCGTTTCGGCTGTGGTAGCCTTCCTCATTCGGTGTATTCTCCTGTAGTGTCTCTGTTTTAAAACAGGCACATCTGCAAACTGCTGTAAGTCCTACACCATTCACCTGAGTTGGATGTACATACCCTCAAATTAAAGCTGACAGTCTGCAGTTAAAGCACATTGTGTTTGTTTCATTCCAACTCTATTGTGGTGGTGTATAGAGCCAAAGATGTTAGAATTGTGTCGATGTCCCAATATTTCTGGACCTGACTCTAAGTCACTCATCCCATGATGCCCATAAACGTTGTTCAAGTAAGTTAAATGACTTTATTTCTCTTCCCAAAGATGAATGTTCTGTTTTTATAATGATTTTCTTTCTTTAGATTTATACAACATGTCATGTAGCAAATGTGTTAAATCAATTCACATCATAATGTATTTAACTTGTTGAATTACTCTCCATATCCCTTGGAGAAAAACAACATTTTCAAATTAAATGGGTGCCCCCCCTCCAAATTAAAACGTCTCCTAACTAAAAATCCTGAAAACCTGCTTATCCAAAATCCTGAACAAACCCTAACCCAAAGCCCACTTTGGCCTATAGTGCTTAATGCAGGGTTACAGCAGCATAACTGCGACTCTCTATACAATATATCCCACCCTGTAACATTGTCTCACATTTATAAGACAGTTATGTGATGATGGAAGTGTTATAAATAATGCATTTTAAATAAATGCCACGTCCATCATACACATCACTTCAGGAAAAAAGGGAGATGGTAAATAATTCCAGTTGACTACATGGAAAGGTGGGGTAGGGGACGCACATCATATATCAATATCGTTTTATTTTGGAATAAGAAATGTAAAAATGCTTATTTTCAATTAATTATATTTGTTTACTATTTAATTTCTAGTTTTCTTTAACTTCTTTCTTTTTTATATAATTACTATAAACACTTTGACCCCACCACTAAACCTTAAATAAAAAACTTAAACAAAGCATATCACTCAATACAGTGTCCAGTATGGCGGCTATTCAGGGAGAGGTGCAGGATGACTCTATCAGGGTAATTCAGAGAGCGGTGAAAAGCAGGAGTATGACTGGAGAATGGAAAATTCTAGGTCAAAATAGCCAAACCAGAAAAATTCTCTTATTCATCTCACTTTCCAAATTGACTATTTTGACCTAGAAATTTCCATTCTCCAGTCATTCTCCTGCTTTTCACCGCTCTCTGAATAACCCTTTATATCTTCTAATCTACTCAGCACAAGCAGCAGATTAAACATTGGGTATCTGTCTCAAACTAACCCTGTAATTTACATATTGGAGAATAAAAATAGCATTACCAAAAATGGATACAGTATCTCAGTATAAATAACCAAATTAACTAAAATACTGTAAAATAAAAATAAGCTTTACACAAACATTCAGTTTTTTGTTGTTTTGTCCTGTCGTTGCTTTGATAATAATCTGAAAATTCCGGTTTTCATGAAATTAATGTTTCTTTATCTTTTACAGAAAAACAACCAGAATCACCGCAGGACAATACTGTTATTGTCCATGTTCCATCTGCGGTGGAGGATATAGATATCCAGGAATCACCAAGGTAATAACATCTGTATAAAAAAAGGAACTATGACTCATCTAAATGGTTTTAATAGCCAATTTTAATCTTTTATCATTTTATTTCTTTTTTTCAAAAGTCTGCCTTGTGGATTTTTCTTATTAATCCTATGTAATTAAATGATTTTATTCCAGTTCTTCACTGGGCTTTGACCCTCCTCCCTCCTTAGTGACCTTTCTAGTGGATCTCTTGTTACTATCATTTATATAATGCCAACGGATTCCACAGTGCATTTTCTGTGAAAGCTTATTCCATTAAGTCACAATGACATTAAAGATATAAAAATTAAAACACTACATAAAACATACTTTCTATTTCTTTTTCTTTATTCTTGTAGAGAATCTTCAGTGGAACAAAGTCTCATACCACCTGACACGGAGGCGCCTTCTGAACCACCTGAAGCTTCCTCCATGAGTGACTTTGTTCTTGAAGAACAGGAAGCTGACCCTGAAAAGGAAGCTTCTCCTGATGAACCTGAAGCCATTTCTCTTGGTGATGTCTCAGAGTCTAAAAAGGAAGTTGAGCTTGAAGAAGAGGCTTCTCCAAAACAACCTGAAGCCACTTCCCTTCCTTGAGTAATTGAGCCAGAACATGAAGTCCATGTTCTTGCAGGAAAGGAATTTGAGCTTTGAGAAAGAAGCTCCAACTGCTCCACCTGTAGACTCTATCCAGAGTGACCTCCCAGAGCCTGGAGAGAGGATATTAAGGTACCAGAAGAACTTGTTCAGGTAATTAATTATCTATTTTAGACTTGATTTATTTTAATTGATTTTTTTTTAGTATATTGGAGAATTTTAATATTTAAACATTGAAATAATAATTTTTGGTCACTATTGCATCCATTCTTTTTTGTTTTACCCATAAGGAGTCTGAGGCATTTGATGATGGTTTAGGAATGGTTGAAGAACATCAACCAGAGGAGCCTGCTGAACCACCTGCAGCCTCTTCCATCCTTGGCCTTCCTGAGCTTCCTAAAAGCCTCATCACACAGGATGCGCCTGCTCCTGAAGAGGATAACATCCCTCAAGCTTCTTCAGAGGAGAGGTATGATATCTCATAATGTTTGTTGCAGAAGCACTGGAAAGTTTGCTTTGCTTTTCAGGTTTTGGCTTTATTGTTTCAGTTGGGATTTTTACATTAAATATTTTGTCTTCACAGAATCCCCCGTCCATTCCCAGACCTGGATGATTTCTGCCCCTACTCTGTGTTGGGAAGAGGAGGTTTTGGCAAAGTAAGCTATGTGTAAAATGTTTTTACATTAGTTAAATTTAAATATTTTGTAGAAATGCACGTAAACACATTTTTTAACACATTTTAACATATTTTTTAATGATTTTAGGTGTTGCTGGCAGAGCACATCCCGACTAAGAACATGGTTGCCATAAAAGCATTAAGGAAGGGTCAGGTACTGAAAAGGAAATATGGTGCTATACAGTGAGTATGATAAGATTCTTCATAATCATGATTTGTTATGAATAAGTATGAAACACTGCATTCATTTTTAAACCCCCTTTACTGAAAGCAGGCACTTGTGAGCCTCACAAACCCTCTAGAAGCTTTACAGATACACTTTGTAGCTACAATCATTGCTGTCTCTAGGCTGATGGTGCTGGGAACATGCTCTGACAGCGTCACTGCTCTCCCCAGAAAACCAACCACAGGACAGCCTATAATTAACCCCTTAAGAACCAATGACAAAACTGTTCCTTCATAAATGCATTGACTTTAAAGACCCTTGGTTCTTAAGGGTTAAGCAAAACAGGCGGCAGCCGACGGCTTCGGTCACATGAGCACACTGAGTGTGTTCGTGTGACCGCTCCTGCCTGTATCTGTCGCAGCTTCATGACGGCTCAACGGGAATGGCCACACCGTGTAGCGTGCGCACCACTGGACGTACTGAAAGCTCTATCCTATGTTTTGTTTTTAGAGAAAAGGATTCTTGTGGTCACAGAGTTGTCTCACATGTGTCTCCTTTCTCTTTTCCAGCCTCAAATATGAAAAAGAAGTCTTCCAAGTCGTGAGCAGAGAGCGCCATCCCTTCCTTGTAAATCCTTTTGCAGTCATCCAAGATGAAGCTTACATCTTCTTCATTATGGGGTATGTTGCTGGTGGGGACCTCCTCTTTAACCTGATATAGAAAGAGGAACCGTTTCCAGAAGGTCGCGCTGTGTAAGTAAAATAGAAGAGAAAACTGAGTGACAGTGTAACGACTGAGCATCGAGTAACAAAGAAGAACTGCAAGACATTGACTCCCAATTCATGCACTGTGCTGCCGAATGACCCTCACATTGTGTTTTCACAGGTTTTATGCTGCATGTGTTGTGCTTGGCCTGCAGTACTTACATGACAATAAGATCGTCCACAGGTAAGATGGCCAGAAAAGGCCACTTAAATATGCTTAGCCTTTCTTTAACATTTACCTAAACATCAACGTTCAAAACCCTGCTGATCGCACACCCCACATATCCTTTATTAATAGCAAATAATGAATGAAGACTCTTTTTTTGCAATTTAATCTAGAGACCTGAAACTGGAAAACATAGTGCTAGATAGCAAGGGATATGCCAAAATAGCAGACTTCGGTCTGTGCAGAGCAGGTAAATACTGTTTTATATCTAAAATATCTTAATAAATGAATGAGTGAATCAAGACGTCAGTTGCTGAGATGACGAATGTAAGTATATATGGATAGAATGAGCCGTGTGAATCCCTGTCCGGACAATAAACCCCATACAGTAACACACGCAATGCACATGCAAGGAAACAGAAGACACAAACACACTACTTCTCAAAATGTAATAAAATTAATAAATAACAAAAAGGTAACTTACAGAAAGGAAACATCGATCTTCAGTTTCAGACTTTCTATTTTGACAGTAAAACGTGATAGGGAAAAGAAAAGGGCAAAGGGAATACCAGAAAAACAATATACATTTTGTAATGAGTGATGCCACTTTTTCCCAGAGTATAGTTATTAGTGAACAAGTCCACGACCATCAGTTCCAATCCGAATGTCTCTTAATTCTTATAGGTATTGGATATGGAGACACAGCCACGTCCACTGTGGGAACACTGATTTACATGGCTCCAGAGATGGTCAAAGGGCAGAAATACACCCGCACCGTAGACTGGTGGAGCCTCGGCATCGTCATCCACTGCATGCTGACGTCAAAGGTAAGGCTAGTTTTCAGTTAATTACAGATTGCTTTCTGTGCGGCTGTAACTGTTGTAGAGCTGTAACAGCAGGCGGTGCAGGGCAAATGCTAAATTAGTCTTTTAGCAAAGACCTACCAGTTGGCTGTTTTGGAGACTGAGTTTGTAAAATAATATGTTATCAACCACTGGCAGATTCATCATGTAACACTATTTCATATTTATTTATTTATGCTAGTTTCCTGTCTGGGCCGAAACCGATAATGATTTAAAATCCTGCATTTGCAACAAGGAAGTGATTTATCCCTCAGAGATGTCTCTAGATTCCATCTCGCTTCTAGCATGGGTAAGTTGCCAAACTCATGTTTCCTCCATCTAATTAGAAGATATTGGAGTGGAACTGATATGTCTGTAAAGAGATGCTCCTCATCCAGAGTCCTCAGCTAGTGATCCTCACACCTTCCTGGATGTTTCTGCTGAAATGATTGGACAGTTCCGGC